>VDFB02023285.1:51857-90492 GCA_007258455.2 Sequoia sempervirens
AGCATAACTAAGGAGGTGAAATGTCCTCTGAAGGGTTGCAATTGAGGAGGTGATAATTTAGTCATCTTAGATAGAAAAAAAAAGTGGCCAATGGAAAAATTTGTAGGGGTTCAAATGGAGCATTTGTTGGAGACATTTTGGTATTGAAAGTCTTCATTCATTTGGAAAACTAAGAGGACAATTTGCATTAGGAGGAACTTGATATCAGAAATTTTAGTCACTCATACTAGCTAAGAGAGGGTGGCCAACCAAGGAGGGAAATTTCTAGATAGAAGGCTTAAAAAATTCTAAATAAATTCAAGAGGCATTGTTGGGTGACAAGAAGGCTAGGCACTATGGTTTGGGAATCAAATCCATTGCAAGTAAGAAGAATCAAACCATTTTGTGCAAACAACCATTACATCTTCAGGTTCTTCTTTCTGATATCATTGCATTAGTTTCACCTTTCATTGTACTTTCTTCATTACTGACTTAATCAGGAATTGATGGCATTGTTAATGGAGTAGTTGCATTGGTCATTTCATGAAGTTTAGCATGATGCTTCAGATGATGTTTGTAATAAGACTTGGGCCT
Organism: Sequoia sempervirens; assembly: GCA_007258455.2. NCBI lineage: Eukaryota > Viridiplantae > Streptophyta > Pinopsida > Cupressales > Cupressaceae > Sequoia > Sequoia sempervirens. The sequence continues at coordinate 52,431 of VDFB02023285.1, forward strand.
TATAAAATATTTAATTTGTAAGCCAAGAGTATTAGCATGATTAGATTATCATGTATTGTGGGATTGCATTTTCAATAAAGGAGCTCAAGATTGGAGTCTCATATTTAATTTAATTATCATTTGATAGCACAATAATATGCATACCAGATGTTTTTCATAATTACAATTGGTTGTAGTTGCACGTTTTTAATATTAAATCTGCATTTATGCATATCATAGACAAAGGAATAATTGCATCTTCATTTAGATCACTGATAGACTCAATAGTGACAAGTTACAAGCACTTATAATCATTGAGACCATTCCAAACAAGCAAAAAAAATTGAAGAACATTAAGACAACAAGTACAACATTCACACTCAAACTATTTGACAAAATTACAAGGGCATAAAATTGAAGAGTTTTGAGTCACCTTGGGCTAGGCTCATTACACAATAATGACAATGATCCTAATTAGAAATGTAAAAGTTAGCCTTGGCTTCACTTTGGGATAAAATATTCCTAGTAACCTTAGAAAAAAGGTCATGAAGGGTTTTAATTCCTCTTTTTAAGAACCTCAAATAATGGACCCACAAAGCATTTATAGGAGGATGATTTTGACATTATATAATAAGGGATGACCAAATATTTTTTTGATTGAAAAAAAGACCATTATGAAATCTAATGTTATTCTATCACAAAGGTTTCTTGAACCTGAACCTAATCTTTCATAATAAGAATATTGTGGACACCAATCACCTTCCAAAATAGTATTGGATTTGATTCCTCAACCCTACATCTCCTAAGGAACACCTACAATAAAAAAAGACATAGAATAAGATAAAAATGAAAGCTATTTAGGCTAAGAACTATTGATCCAAAAAATTATGAATCATTATGAATGTGAAAACCTCACATAATGAATGATACCATAATGTTTTGTTATAAAATCAAAAATAGAAGCAAGAAAAAAACCCTAGATGAAACTGTAGGTGAGGATAAACATAGAGTATGACATGTGTCCCAATCTTATGACTTGAGAAAAAACTACATGACCTGAGTAATCTTAAATAGCTAATGTGAAAATGGACCTAAGTAACTAAATAATTAATTAGGTGAATACTCTTTTAATCTAGCACTCCCCTTATGTGCAACTTAGGGATAAGCTAAAACCTCTAAATGATGAATGCATAAAAAAGGGGATGTCTACCAACAATTAGGACTGATGAGGTACACATGTAAAAATGAAAATATATCCCATAATTGGAGATAAAATGAGAAAAAATAATGGGAAAAACTCCTCTCCATAAGGCATAAAGATATATGGACTAAGAATCTCAAAAAATAATATTCAGAAAGGAATAGGAACATGAAAAACACCACTGAAGCACAAAGAAGCTTGAAAAAATTGTCAAAAGATGATTTATATAGTTTTGAAACTAAAGAACCTCCTCTAAATTCAAGATGAATATCAAGATCAAGAAGGAAAAAATATACACAAGTGACCCCAACAACACTACTCAAAAAATAATTATATTGCAAACAAAGGAAAATATCTAATAGTTGAAGATACAAATGGCACATCAATCTACATGAGTGACCCCAATTATACTACCCAAACAACACAAAGTAAATTTCAACTAAAAATTATAGGTTCCAATAGTTTGAAGAAATTTATCAACTGAGGATGGAAGGAAGCCTCCACAAAATAAGAATGCAAGAGTGTCTAAGTGTTATGTGTTCTATCTCATTGAAATGCATGGGTAAATAACTACTACATCCACCTCGTACATAAGAACAAAAAAATATATGCATATCTCACTTGAAATTAAAACCAAGGAATCATTACCACCAATAATATGAAATCCCACATAATGCTAACAAGGAAGAGGCATGACAAGTCCAATTAAACTATGTGCCACAATATAGTGCATGAAGGAGAAGGGACATCATTGAAATTTTCTCAAGGTAATACCCAAAAATAAAAAATGGTTTTCAAAATAAAGCACACTTGCTTGAAGGTATACAAGGTTGTGATTGCAAATAACAAAGTACACACAAACACAAAAATCACCCCTTGACACATAATAAAGTAATCTTAGTACAAAAGATGACATAGCATGATGTGTGAAATCTCTAAAAGCATGTACAATAGTGACATTTTATCTTAGTGTCTTCACAGATGGAGAGGTGTATTTTAAAAATACTCGCAATGCTTGGTAAAGATAACATGTTGGAGAAACATATAAAAAATCTCAAATGAATTCATCTCATGGAAACAAAAATTTTCAATATTTAAGTAATTAATTAGAATGTGAAATATGAAAAAATAAATAAAAAATATCTAGGTAAAATTTGGAAAAGACACATGGATAGTTTGTCGAGATTTGAAAAAAAAATCCAACACATAAGAATTATGAAAAAAATGAAGGTCTAGGTAAAAGTTTATGAGCTTGGGAGATTAAAAAAATCTAAATTTGACAAGTAACAAAATGTATTAGTAATTAATTTGGAGAAAAAATATTACATCCCTATAAAGTTCCCATAACCATCTTTCTGATGATATCTCATTTACAAAATTTTGACACTGTATGTCCAAGTTATGCCAAAAAGAAAAAAATATAGCTTGTTTAGGGAAAATTAGGGTTAGGTAGAATATTAGGTGGGTTGTACAAATGATGTCATGATGAGATAAATAGAAAAAATATGTTACAGACTGATGGAATATTCCTTGGTTGATGGAGAATACTCAGTTTTCCCCTAAAGCCATTATCTAACAATAGAAACCCATTTATGATAGAAATGAAACTATTGATCGATCCATAGAAACTATGGACCAAGAATGAAAAACCATTGTTCTAGATGAGAAATGGTTTCAAGGGTGGCAAGAGGGTTTGCAAGGAAATTTTCATTGTTGGTGGCTCCCATGAAATCCATCGATGAGGTTGTAATGGTTGAAAACTAGAAAAATCTCATTATAGGTTTAAAAATCTGCCATTGGAAGGATTGTGCTTGCTGACAATAAGAAATATATAGCTAGTTTGTGATCAAATACTACTAGGAGGAAAAAACAACTACTAGGAATTTCAACAAGCTGTCATGAGTTTAGAAAATATGTTAGAAGAGAAAAATAACATCGTTGAGAAGATAACAAAGTGGCATAAAAAAAATAGGTACCACCACTAAAAGATTATATTTCACTAGAAAACCCAAATAATCAACGTTGTAAAATAGGAAGTTGTCAAGAAATAAAAACGTTTTCTAAAAATCCTAAAAACATGTTGAAAAAACTAGAAATTCATCAAGTTACACAAGTTTGCACAATGAATATGGGGTAATGGTTATGGTGTATGGTATTGATCCATACGATTGTACAAAATTTAGCACCTCAAATTCTATGCCCATAAAAAATTATCTACTTCAATTTCATCATTTCAATAGGTGATCTTAGGATTTATTGGCCTTTTAGACATAATGTTGAGGTTTGTTTAGCTCCACAATGTATTTTTTGATCACTCAAGGACAAAAATATCAAAAAAGGACGAATAATTACATATATGGAGCTCTGACACCATGTTGGATTTGATTCCTTACCCTTACAACTCCTAAGGATCACCTGTAATAAAGTACTTATCACAAAAAAGAGAAAAAATATAAAGTTATAGAAGCCAAGATACATTGACTAAAAAAAGAATATTACATTAAAATTGTTCAAACCTCACTCAATGAATGATAAAATAATGAATCCTTATAAAAGAAAAAAATGAAAAGCAACCCTGGATGAAATACTAGATGAAAATAAAAATAGATCGTGACATGTGTTTGAATCTTATGACTTGATATAAAAAAGAAAATGACCTAAGTTAGATTAAGTAGTTAGTGCTAAAAGAGACCTAAGTAGTTATATAATTATTTAAGTAAATGCCTTTTTACTCTAATAGCTAGTCTCCCAGTAGGGTGTTTAGAAGAAATACAATATTGTACCAAAGATTTCCAAGCCTCATTACCCTTTAGAGCACAAATTATCCACTTCATCCACAAGGCCAAATATTTATGTTGAGTGGAAGTCAATATCAACCCTCTTGAATCATGAGGGAGATAAAAATACTCTCAATCCACCCAATGAAAACCTTGATGGTTTTTTGAGGAAGATTAGAGGAAATCTCGAAGAACCTTCTCCAACTTCAAACATGATGCTTTAGAAGGAACCCAATAGGAAGAATAGAAAATGTGAGTGGAAACAAGAATAATTGAGAAAATATAAAAATTTATCTAGCTAGATATAAATATTTAGTAATCTAAAAATCCAAATTATTCTCAATTTTAGCAAGCAAAAATTGCCATAAGGTAGTCAATGAAGCTTGAAAATAAAAATGGATTCCCAAAATTTGAATCTTTCATCATGTTCAATCCACTTTCACCCATAATAATTAAGCCAAAGCCATTTGGGTAAGAAAATTATCTATAACATTGAGTCTTTTTATATTAAATGTTTAAGTCTAAGGTTGAACAAAAAAATCCAAGAATTGAAGAGCCTATTTAATGTTATTTTCATATTGCAAAAGAGTGAGAAAATAGTCATCAACAAAATGACCACTCAAAAGTTGAGCTAAAGAGTTGGATAAATAAATACTTTTATCTATCCCCTAAGAAACTAAATGAGATATAAGATACCCAAAACCTTTGATAACAAGCACATATAGTGTTGGAGCTAAAGGTCAATCTTCACAAACATACCTAAATAGGCCAAAAACCATTAAATTGATGACCATTGGTAGTGAGACAAGTTAAATCATCTACAAATAACATGTAAATTTATTGAAAATTTTGATGTCCAAATCCCAAATATTGAAGCATTTCTAGGATAACCTTGGACCACTCAATTTAGTCATAGCATTTAGCAAAATTAATTTTTATGAACATGAAATTTTAATGATCTTGTTGGGTCCATTTCATACCTTCCCATATTGCAATCATATTATCCATGATAAATGTATATTTGATCAAATCAATTTTTTCAAGATGAAAAATTTGTGGAAGGAGACAACATTACTTAGGTGCAAGAGTGTTGGAAATGATTTAATAGGAGATATCAAGCAATGTGATTGATCCCAAATTATATATATCCTTTTAATTGTTAGAATTAAATGTATGAAGTTTAAATTTGATTTATTAATAAACTTTCCTAAGGAATTAGAATGGTAGGATTCAAGATAAAATGTATCCAAATCCTCTCCAACACAAACCCAAAGGGTCTTGAAGAATTCAAAAGGAAAATCATCACAACTAGGGGCTTTACCATTAGCCATTGTAAATATTGCTTCTTGGAGATTAGCAATATAAGGAAATTGATTATAGAAGGTTCACTAAAAAGAGGAAAGTCAACAAGAAACAGCCTTGAGACATTCTTACAAGGCACGATCACATTCATGAGATTTTTCTTGATCCTTGAAAACCTACTAATAATGTTTGAAAAAATCTTGGAGGATATCTAAGAGATCCTTAAGAATATTTTTTCCATCTTTTATCTACTTGATACCTTAAGAAATATGAAAATATTGAAGATTTAAAAATATTTAAAAGATCAATCCCCCACTTTTATCTAATTTAATTTGGCTTCGATCTAAGCCCATATAGTAGAATAATTGTTAGTGATTTGTTTCTAATAGCAGAGCTCGGCCACCTACACCCATAAAGTAGTAGAAAAATGGTCAACTTCAAGTACAAAATGGATTGACAAAGATCCAAGGTGGTAGCTTCATAAGAACAATAAAAAATAGTCAACTAGTAGCCATAAATGTGAAGAAAGTAATACATACATTTAATGGCCCTATTCAACTAAGTAATCCACCTAGTCTATTAAGTGGGCCTATCCTCCAAATTCCACACCTAATGTATATGGACTATTGTGGGTTGACAAGTCAATAAAGAAGTATTAAAATAAAATTGAGAATTGATAGCCTTGGGAATATTTATTTGCTACTCAATATTGAACTTGATGTGATAATGTTAAGAAAAAGTAAAATCTAGTAGGGTCTCAACCAAAAGAGGAAAAAAAATAGCAAGAAAAAGGAAGAGCAAGAAATATTCATAGCATGATAAAGGTATTTTACTACTCTATCAAATCCATCCCAAAATTTATTCCATGTAAACCAATGTGTATGATTATAGTGATCTGGTTTGTATTGGGATGAAAAAGGCCGAATTTTTTACTCATGTAATATCATGCCTCTCTTCTATCCAGAATCCAATATTTCTCACATTTCATCTCAAAAATATTAAAATACCTACACATAATCTAAGTTGTAGTATACAATGAATCATCAATTCGCTACCATAAAAGAGATCTCTTAGCAACATAATTAGAATCATAAATATTGAGAATATCAAAAGAATACTTTTCAATATTTAAGAACATAAAAATCACTTGGTTGTTGGGATCATAACCTTGATCGAATGATTATTAGATCCACCCAAGAGAGATAAAATAGATGACCCCTCCATGACCTACACCATAATTTCTTAAAAAAAATGAATAGATTGGCTAAATAACATGACAAGCTATGGAAAGAAAAAACTAGTAATTTTAACCTCCCTTAAAGAGAGATTATCCAAGGTTGATTTTTTATGAGAATGGACCTTATAAAATAGTTCTTAGAGAGGTCAGTAAGACCTCAAACATTTTAAGAGATAAAATTCATTGAAAAATCAAGAGACATGTCATCACTATTTGACCCTTTGAGAAAAGAATAAAAAATTTGCATAAAATCATCTCTAAAAAACTATTGAACTAGATTTTATGAATTGACATCCTCTTTTTTTTGCAACAAATTCTCCTTCCTCAAATTCCTTGGTGGATTGCAAGAACAACACTGGAACATAAGAGAAGGACGAGAATGAATAGTATTATTTGATTATGAGGATAAAATAGATATTGATTACAATATATTTTTTTAAATGGGCTAAGAAGGATCACCATAAGAATAAGTCTTTCCTCTTCTCTAGAGAATTTTAAGACAATTATTTGTCACTTAGTAGTTGTGTGGCCAATATTAGTTGAAGGATTTGGTTGAGTTTTTCCAAAATCAAATATTCTATTTTTGTGATTCTCGACTTTTGATGTGGTTTTTATACACACAACAACATGCAAATAATGTTTTGTTATTCAAATAACAAAACCTATCTATCTTGAAAGAATCAACAATTTTTTGTTGGGATATTTGGATATCCCAAGGCTCACAAATGTTAGGTCTTGACTTACTAGGTTCACTAAGGGTTCATTGTGCAATTACTATTAATCATAAGGGGCCTGTTGGTTTTCACAAATCTCTTCGACTTTAGAAAATTTAGTAATGTAAAGATCTTAACAAATAGAACATGGATTACCTTCCAAGCTTCATTAATTCAAATAATTTAAGAGGAAAACTATAAGAAAATTATAGTTGAGAGATATAAGGCCTAAGAAATAAATGGCTCCTAGTTGTTATCCATGCATTTATAGAGAGAAAAAACAAACTAAAGCATCAAATATTTTTTGTTTCATTAGAATGCTTCATAACTACATACAAAATAATGGAAGAGTTTAAAGAAAATAACCGTTCACCACCAAAATAACATCAAAATGCACCCAAATATGGTGCAAGGAATTGAATCTTTCGATAGGAATGGACAACATATACTTATGCAAGATATATACAATTTGGAATAACCTTTCACTTAATTTAAAGCATTATCAGTCTCTGTAGTAAAAAAAAAAATTGCACTATAATTGAATAAAAAATATGAAATAAACATTAAATTGGTGATGTTCCAACTTTAAGTCCAATTGTTTCAACAAATTTTGATCCTCTAAAAAGAACAACTCTCTTCCTTTTATATAACACAAGGCAAGAGTTGGTTACAAAAAGCACATGACTTAGAGAAAACAAGCCAATCATTTAATGGTGTGTGGCACAAGAGTACAAGTTGTTCTTAGAAGATTTTAATCCATGGTCCTCAAAGAAAAATTCAATGTTTATACTTTGACTCTTGTAGATGGCATCCCAAAGCTTCAAAATATTAGATAAAAGACAATCAAGATCCTTTAATATTTAAAAATTGTAGACACGAAACATTAGCCTTTCTTTTCAAAATTTTCAACTTTTGGCATGCACAAACTTCTTTATTGGGAATAATACCCTGTTACCATGATTTTTTATCATTCCCCTACAATCATGTCCACCCCAAATAATTTTTTTTTCTTTGGTTTTAAGTTATTTCTTTCTAAGTTATTTGAACCTATGTTGGGTCTCACTAAGGTTACCGCAACCATATTTTTGTTAGACATTTTGGAGTTATGCCTAAACTCTATCTTTATATCAATTCTTTGGAAAGTTCTACACACTACGTTGGAGCCCAAAATGGTTCTCACAACCTTGGAAAACTCTAGGAAGATTAAGTTAAATTGGAAGAAAAATAGCACAATTTCAAAACTTTTTAAAGGTGTTGAAACCCTCTTCAATTCTCAACATGGTTCTAATAACCATTTCTTTTTTCAATAGTATAAATTTCCTCTTGAGCTGCAAAATTTTAGTGGTTTCAAAGCTTCTTTTTCAAAATTATTTATACTTTCAAGTTTCCCGAAGATTATGTCTTAAAGAAAGATGGTTAAGTGGAAAATAAAAAGGTTCCCTAAATAATATTAGATTTTGATGAGGTTCTCAAAACCTCATCGAGACCCAATGTAGGTTCCACAACTCCTTTTTAAAATCATGATTTTACATAAATGAAGATATTTACTTGGATTAAAAAAATAATGTAGGAAATTGAAACAATATGTTACAGAATGAACATTAAAAAAAATGAGAAATTATCATCAAGAATCATCACATTACAAGAAGTGGTTGAACATAGAAGCAAAAAATGGATATATTATATTAAGATAAATGAGTACAAACTCTTCACGCACAGAGTGAAAATCAAGATGTGGATTCCCTCCACAACCTTCTTAATCCTCTCAATTTGTGCAAGAGAGTAGGTTTCCATAAAACTCTACATAATAAGAATTTTTTTCCATCACAATCCTCTCAAGCCTTGCACATAAGAGAGTAATATCTTGTTTGATCTCTTCCTTCCTAAGGGGAGTCACAATATAGATGACACCTCCAACCAAGTGTTATTGTAGATATTGACTCAAATGTCCCAAGGAAAATTTGTTGGCTATGTACGATGACCTCACTAGTCTTTTAGAACCTTTTCAAATTTTCTAGAAGTTCAAATTATGTTCTATATGAAATGCTCCAGGAGTACAGAGTTATGAACATGAACTTATGCCAAGAAATTCTTTCCTATGATTCTCCTAATCACTCCTTCCACATCATTCCTTATAATAAAACCTCTCTCAACTGGTTAGCCATGAACTATTGCATAGAGCTACACTCCACACCTTCGATGGCAAGGAAATCTCTTTTTAAGGTTACATCACTCAAACTGCTCAATATTTTGAGAATAATATTGAGATGTGAAGAATGGAATGCAACTACTTTGAATTTATAGAGGAGAGAAATGATTGTTGTATCCAAGAGATAAGCCATAAGGAGATCTCCTTAGTAGAAATTAATGGGCAAGGATGCCATTGAAATGATTCAACTTAATATGGAATAAAAAAGAATGTGAAGAAGTTGATAGATTTCTAGTTAAATAAGCTTTGACTTTGGTGTAAAATATTTGAGTTAAATCCTCTTGCATGCATAAGGATTGCAATGAATGTGTAATTAAATTCAAAGGTTAGAATTTCTAGGTTTTTCAAAAGTACGAGAGCCATAAAGCTTACATATATGGAGTGGTGGTATATTAGTTCACCTTAATCAACTTGATGTGAATCATAAAATTATGACATTTCAAAAGAATCATAAATACTTGGGGAGTTTCCTAGAAAATATTTTGTTGGAAGTTATAAACCACTCATTTCAAAGATGATGGTTACAAAAACCAAAATAGTCTCAAGAAAGGAGATCTATAAAAAATCAATTAAAAGACACTGGGGGTGTTCGAACTTTTGATTCTAATTACACTATGATGTAAAGGAAAGTAATAAAGAAGGATCATTGCAACTCAATTTTTTTAAAGTAATTCACTATATGTGAACATTGGAGATTCAAATTTAATGTTAATGTTTATACATAAGTCTTTGAGCTTAGATAAATGTGTGGATGCTCTTTCCTTTGTGAATTTAATGCTTCTTTATAATACATGTATTTTCTTCTAGAATTAAGTGAGACCCCATCTAAAAGATCATTTATCTATTGTTGATACTCTAATCTTTATGTTGAAGTATTGTTATTTTTTTTCTAGGTTCTTATCATATTGGTATCATGGCTATGAACCAATGTTAGTTATGCCTTTTCTGCTTTCTAGTCAAAAGCATATCCTTAAAAACTAACTATATGTATTATTAGAGGGAGTTGTACCTCAATAACATTTAGAGGAAGATCACCAATAAAATGGTGATCTCTCCAATTGTTCATTTCTTATTTGTTTTTGTTATGAGCAATAAAGATTCATGCTAATGCAAATTTCACAAAGAAAAATTTGTCAACCAACAAGTTTTTGGCAACTCTATTGGGGATTCAAAAGGAAAATTCTAAAAAGGTTTCCTTATTATGAAAGGATATGGTTCTACCACATGATAACATATTTCTTGTGGTGCAACAAGATCTTGATTGGGTTCACATAGAACAAGAATATATCATCTCTCCATTGAATACCTTACCCTGGAGACATAAGAGGAACACTAAAAAATATATGAGAATGATTTTCATTCTAGAAGAAGAGGATTTGGCATGACAACCAGTGGTAGCTTTTGAGAGAGTGATATGGAGATTTCCTAGGGTAATAATGACAAGGAAACCTTGCCCTTAGCAAAATCAAGATCATAATAAAAACCCATCACAGAATCAAAATGAACAATCCAAAAATTAATTCATAAAGAAATATAAGGATGGTAAGGAGATTCAAAAAGAAGTTACTTCCTTTGGATGGAAGTTGGTTAATCTATCTGTCAAGTCTCACCCTAGAAAATTCTTTGGTAGGAGAATTCTAGTCTGCATTAGGGTTGTCATTACTCCTCAGCCACTGGGGGATCATTTTGGAACTTTGGCCCTATCACAATACACTATCCTGCCTACAAGATCAATAAAACATTTTTTGAAGTTTGCTAGAGAAAACACACAAGACCCAAATACTCACATTCAAGCTTTCACTGTTGCATGTGGGATCTTGGGGGTTACAAATGAAGATTTTTTCATTAGGATATTTGTTGAATCTTTCATTAAAACAACCACACATTGGTTTCAACATTTAGAAGACAAATGTATCACCAATTAGAGTATATTAAAAGATAAGTTTCTGGAAAGGTCCAAACTAGCTATTAATGTAGGTGCTCTCTTATGCCACTTTTCATAATTAGAAAAGGAGAATGTGAATGTATGAGAGACTTCATAAATTTATTTGACCAATCTCTAAAACTAATTCCTCACATTGATCAACCTAGCCAACAAAACCTATTTTCTATCTTTATTGTGGCACTACATCCTAAAGTTCAATTCCATATGAAGCATAATGAGGTATGTGATATTGGAGTTGTAAAATAAGAAGTTGTTAAAATAGAGGATGATTTGTTACTATCTAGATGGTGTAATCAAAATCAAGTTAGAGAAAATTCAAATAAAGTATATATGAATTATCATTGTTAACCAATCAAGAGGGGTAAGTCTTCTATCTTGCATGACTAAATGTTCCAATATTATAGTTTTGAGTCAAGAACATTTTCAAGATGATAAAACAGGTGACCCAAAAGATATATCTCATGAGGTTGAAATATGTAACTTTAATTGTGAAGAAGACATAAGTGATTTTGATAGTTCAAGTGATGAAGAAGATTACACTTCTCACATACCATTGGAAAGTCTATCAACATCATTTATTAGACAACCATTGGGTGATACAATCCAAACTTCTTTTAAATTTGTGAAATTTGAAGCATTCCCCTTGGAAGATGTTGATGAATAAATGATGAGCCTTATAGAAACAATAGGGGTTCATGAGTAGTTAGAAGATTTAAAAAATGAGAGTTATGTAAATTGGTCAATTAAATTTAATGCATTGTTCTTTCTAATGAGTTCTCATGGAGTTTTTGAAATTAGAGACAATACTCTATTTGAACGAGCTATGATTCTAAATCAGATGACCCAAGAACATCTACTTCTACTTCTTGTAATGATATGATGCTTGGTGGTGTTAACTTCAAAGAAAAGAGAAGTAATGAATAACTTGAGTGAAAATGAAATGGATGAGGAGCAAGATGTGGAGAGTATTTCTATTGCAATTAGCCTTTCTCATATTCCAAATCAATGTTTGGGAATCCCTGATGGTAAATTTTAATGCAAATTTTCCCTATCTCCCTTGCAAGAAATAGAATAAATTGATGATCAAATGAATTCCATAATATGATTGTTGAGATAACCCCTACAAAACTTGTGGAGACTATCTCGATTAGCGATGAGTTCATATTTGTGGAGGGTAACAATGAGGCCCATGTTTTTTAGTCACCTCTACTGCAAATTGATCCTAGTCCAAACTCATATCAGGTGCATTTGTTTTATATTCCAATCAGTGAGGAGATCATTCAAGACCCTATGTCATTGGAAGTAACACATGGAGATATGGATAGTAACATGCAAGGTTATATCCAAGAATTCATAGAAATATATGAGAAAAAGTGGTTGTTTGGTGATGAAGCTACACATAGATGTTCCTCTTACACAATGAGTCTTCTAAGGGGTCGCATGCTATTCCTAAGTCTATAGGTGCCACATGGGTATGCATTCCTTTTTTGTAGTGGATCTTAATTCTCTTAACCTTTCAATGGTTTTGTGTAAACATTCTTGAGTTTCCTTGGAGTTGGGGTTTCCCTATCATGTACATACTTAGAAAATGTGGTTGTACCATTAGTGTAGGTGTTTTTTTGCTTTGTCCTATTTTTGGCTCGCTCTAGTTCCTCTCCTCCAATGATTTTGACTTTGTTACCCAATGGATAAGGCACTAGTCCGCAGTTAGGTTTTTGGGTCCCTTGCTTCATCCTTTGTAGTCCTCATCCCTAATCAAATCCAATTGTTACCATGGTTTTTATCATTCCCCTACAACTGTGTCCACCCCAAATAATGTTTTTTCTATGGTTTAAAGTTATTTCTTTCTAAATTTTTGAGCCTATGTCATATCTCGCTAAGGTTACCACAACCATATTTTTTCTGACATTTTGAAGTTATGCCTAAACTTTGTCTTTGTATCAATTCTTTGTAAAAAATTTAAAACTATTTCAAAGTTTGAAATGGTTCTCACAACCTTGGAAAGCACTGGTAGAAGGAAGATAAAGTTAAATTGCAAGAAAACTATCACAACTTCAAAAAAATTAAAAGGTTTTGAAACCCTTGTCGGTTCCTGACAATATTCTAATTACCATTTATTTTTTCAACAATAAAAAGTTCCTCTTGAGTGAGAACATTTTAGTAGTTTTGGAGCTTCCTTTTCAAAATTGTTTGGACTTTTAGGTTTCCCAAAGATTATGTCTTAAAGAAATATGGTTAAGTGAAAAATGAAAAGGTCCCCTAAACTATGTTGTATTCCAACGAGGTTCTCAAAACTTCATCGGGACCTAATGTTGGTACCACAACTCATTTTTAAAATAAAAATTTTATATTTGAAGATATCTACTTGGCTTAAAGAAAATAATGCAGGAAATGGAAACAATATATTACAAAATTAACATTAAACAAAACAAAAATTATCATCAAGTTTCATCACATTACAAGCAGTGATTAAACATAGAAGCAAAAAAAATGGATATATTATATCAAGAGAAATGAGTACAAACTCTTCATGGATGGAGAGTGAGAATCGGGATGTGGATTCCCTCCAAAACCTCTTGAATCCTCTAAATTTGTGCAAGAGAGAATAGGTTTTCATAAAAATATACATAATAAGCAAAATTTTCCATCACATTCCTCTCGAGCCCTGAGCACAAGAGAGTAACAACTTACTTGATCTCCTCCTTCCTAAGAGGAGTCACAATATAAATGGTGTCTCCAAATAGGCCTTGTTATGAATATTCACTTAGACATCCCAAGGTAGATTCAACACTGGCTACATGTGCCAGACTCACTAGTATTTCAACAGCTCTAGCACCCCATTCAAATTTTCCATAATTTCATATTATGTTGTATATGAAACACTCTAGGAGTGCAGAGTTATGAACATGAACTTGCATTAGAAAATTTTCTCCTCTGGTTCTCCTAATCACTCCTTCTACATCATTCATTATAATAAAAATCTCTCTCAACTAGTAAGCCACTAGCCATCGCACAAGCTACACTCTATGCCTTCAATGATGATGAAATCTCCTTTTGAGGTTGCATCACTCGAAGTGCTCAATATTTTGAGAATAAGATTGAGATGTGAAGAATAGAATGCTTGAATCCTTTGAATTTATAGAGGAAATAAATGGTTGTTGTATCTAAGAGATAATCCATGAGGAGATCTCCTCAGTATAAATTAATGGGCAAGTATGCCACCAAAATTATTCAAATCAATATGGAACATCAAATGATGTGATGAAGCTAATAGATTTCTAGTTAAATAATTTTCAAATTTGGTGTAAAATATTTCAATTAAATCCTCTCATATGCATAAGGATCACAATGAATGTGTAATTATATGCAAAGATTAGAAGTTGCAAGTTTTTCAGAAGTACGGAAGCCATGAGGCTTACATATATGGAGTGGTGGTATATTAGTTCACCTTACTCAACTTGGTGTGTATCATGTAATTATGATATTTTAAAAGAATCATAAATAATTGCGGATTTCACTAGAAAATATTTTGTTAGAAGTTATAAACCACTCATTTTAAAGATGACAGTTAAAAAAATTGAAACAGTCTCAAGAAAGGAGATCTATAAATATTCAATTAAAAGACACTAGGGGGGTTTGAACTTTTGATTATGATTACACTGTGATGTAAGGGAAAGTAATAAAGAAGGATCATTGTAACTGAAGTCATTCATTGTTTGTGAATATTGGAGATTCAAATGTAATGTTAATGTTTATGCATAATTCTTTGGGCTTAGATAAATGTGTTGATGTTCTTTCCTTTGTAAATTGAACACTTCTTTATGTTACATTTATTTTCTTTTGGAATTGAGTAAACCCTTTCTGATTGGTCATTTATCTGTTGTTGATACTCTAATATTTGTGTTGAATTATTAGTAATGTTTTTCTTAGGTCTTATCACATTGGTATCATGGCTATGAACCAATGTTAGTTATGCCTTTTCTACTTTTTGGTCGAAAACATATACTTAAAACCTAATGATATTGTTAGAGGGAGTTATACCTCATTAAAATTCAGAGGAAGATCACCGATGAAAAGGTGATCTCTCCAAATATTTTTTAGTTATGTATCTTTATTATGGACAATAAAGAGTCATGCTAATGTAAATTTCATGAAGAAAAATTTGTCAACCAATATACCTACAATCGGAAGTTAGAAAAAATATTTGATTCCACTACCAAGCTAAATACTCACATCCTCTTTTATCCCAATATTTGCTAGCTTCCTTAAGTGGGAAGTTCTATTGTCACATTAGGAAGCACACCCGCTACTAAAGCTTCCTTGTCTTTTAGTTAAATTCTTCATTTTTTTTGGGAAAACCCACTCATACCAGCTTCTACATTTGTTCCCACATTCTTCCACCTTTTAATCGCTTATATCAACATAATATTATCCCACAAGTAAATTATCATGCATTTAATTATTTTACCAAAATAAATCGTTATTAAGTCCTTTCCTTTAACCCATTTAATCTTCTCTAAAGTATGCTTATGATCAAAATAATGCATTACTCAGTCTTTTCAGGTTTTCAACTTTTAAGCAGCTTTCAGGAATTTCAACATTGCAAGGAAATTCAAGAATTATTAATGTTATAGGAAAGTATCAAGGATTTCCTTTCTTATAAAATTTTCTTGAGATTTTGACTATCCTTTTTTATGGAAAAAAAATTTACCTGATGTCGATGATTAATGTGACTTACCCATTTAAGCCACATAGAGTCTAATTTGTAACTTTTACACACTTAATGCCATTTTGGATCCAATGTGAGTTACTTCCCTAGATCACTTCCCTTATTGAAATTTCCATCCACCATTCGACACAATATTAGTCTTTTCGAATTTTCACTTTGTGTGTGCCAACTTATGGGTTTTTACACCATTTTCTCTAGATTTGCACTTTTCTTTTTTTGGAATGGGATTTTTAGAATTTGGTCCTCATGCTACTATTTCAAGACTACACAACACCAACTAGTCCACCTTTCATTTTTGTAAGGAGCCTTAACAATTTAGGAAGATGGCTTATTATGAGAAGAAGTTGTTGGATGTTGTGGTTGTGTTGTTGATATGTGGTTGTCATTGATGTCAACACTATTGGCCTTGAAGACATTAGAAGTTGTATATGTTGAGGATATTGAGAAAATTATAATAAAATAAGTTACAGGTTGTCAGTGGTGAAGTGAAGTTCAGTCTATTGGTTAGCTTAGTATGCTGATGATCAGAGGTTATGGATTCAAGGTTTTGTTTTTGAGTATATCTAGTTTATCCATGTTAAGTTTTAGAGATCCACATGAAGATTTGATCGAGTTATGAGGAGTTTTATTCTAACAGTCATTTTGTTGCTCTAGTTGGTGTTCTTGAATGAAGATGATGTGATTCTAGTAAGTTTATTTGTTGTGGATGCTTCTCTGGTGATTCATGATGTTTGTGGATGTTTCTAGATCATTCTCTATCTCTGTTGCACATCTACATTGATTTTTGTGCTCACGATTAGAGATTTTCTCTTGTTTGTTCATGTTTTTCATGTTCTCGGCTGACAGGGTGTTGTAGCATGTTGTGGATCCTCAAACCAAAATTGTTTGAAGTGTTTTTCATATTTGATTATTTTGTATTTTGTTTTGGGTCTTCATTATTTGAGGCCAACATGGAGCGATGTAATTTCTTGTTGCATATATATATATATATAAGTTATTTTTTATTCCATTTAATGGTGTGTATGAGATGTGCGAATAATGTCCTAATCATTCAAAGGTAGAAGTAGAGTGTGAAGAAGAGTGAGCAGAGTGTGAAGAAGTGTTCATATTCTTAACTGGAACTGTAATTAGGCATTAGCAAATGTTATTTTCTCAGTTCAAAATCTTGTGATGTAATCCAAATTTTTATGTAAGATAGTGTGTCTTCTTTTAGGCAATAAGCCTTTTTGTATTTGAGCAATGAGATCTAGGCAGTGTGCCTGAATGCAAGTGCATTCCCCATTTATTTTTCTTTATACTTTTAACATGGTATAATCTTGTGGACTAACCTCCACCATTTTTTTTCCCCTAATAGGGTTTCCACATGAAAAAATCTTGGTGGTATGTGTATTTATGATGTGTTGATGGTTTATGCTTTCATGTTTATTTATCAAATTTGAGAATAAGGTTAATAAGTTTGATAAGTTTAAATTTTTGAGACAATTGATTCACCCCCCCTCTTAGTTGTCTACCCTTGTGCTTCCAACAATTGGTATTAGAGAAGGTTCCTCAGAAGAATTTTGATAGCTTGAGGTGATCCGAGATGACAACATACAAGAAGGATAGTCTGAGATTTGATGGAACAAATTATTCTCTATAGAAGGCTTGAATGGAGTGTCATATGAGATGCATTGGTGAACCCTTCTGGAATATTACAAGGAATAGGTATGTTATCCCACAGAATGGTCCTTCTATTGCTATTGAGGTTAAGGATGTTGAGTAGAATATCAGGGCTAAGAAAGCATGGTTAAGTGCTTTGACTAATTCTAAGATGACAAATGTTATGGATCTAAAGACTACTTATGAGATTTGGAAAAAGTTGGAAACCTTGTATGAAGGTGATGCACATGTAAAGGTTGCTAAGATATAAAGCCCGAAAGAGAAATATGAAATGTTGAGAAAGGGTGATGATGAGAACATTACTTCTTTCATGCAGAGAGTGAAGGAACTTGTGTGTAGTATCAGATGTGTTGGTGGAACATTGGATTAATTAGAAATTGTTGCCAAAGTGCTCGGATCCTTTCCTGCTACATACAAATCCAAAGCTTCTGCTATTGAGGAGATCCAAACTATGACAAATGTAACTAGAGACATGTTGATTGGTAATATTACAACTTTTGAGTTAAGTGAGTTTGGTGATGCTCTTCCTAAGAAAGAATCTACATTCAAAGCTACTACCTCTAGAAAGGATAAGCAAAGATATGATCCAGGAGAAAGTTCTTCTAGAAAGATATTCAAGTATGAGGAGGAAATTAGAGATATTGAAGAAGAGGAGATAAAACTTGAGGAGCTTGAAGTACTTATTTTCAAAATGGAAGCTAGAGGAGAAGGTAAGTATAAAGGGAAAGTACCTATTAAATGTTTTCCTTGCAATAAGATAAGTCATTTTTCATCAAGGTTTTTCGAAAAGAGTTCCTAAGCCAAGACCTAATAAGCCTAGATTCCAAAGAAAGTGTTATTATGTTACTGATGAAGGTGTGACAGATGATGAATCTGATAAAGGGAATGTAAGTGAAGATGAATGGGTATTTATTGCTATCAAGGAAAATAATCTTGTACCTATTGAATCTGTTAGTTGCTCAAATGTGGAGAAAGCTCTAGTGGCTAGAGTTGAAGAAAAAGATGAATGGGTGGATTGACAGTGGATTCTCTTATCACATGACAGGTGAGAAAAGAAAAATTGTGAGCCTAGAAAAGTATGATGGTGGTGTTGTAACATTTAGTGATGAAAAAGCTAGTGTAATCTGTGGCAAAGGATCCATTTCTCTTGATGGTAAGAATAGCACTGGTGATATTCTATTTGTGGAAGGTTTGAAGCATAGTCTCTTAAGTGTTGGACAGATGGTTGACATAGGATACAATGTTCAATTCAAGAATGGAAAGTGTAGAATATTGGGGAGTTATGGAAATGTGATTACTTCAAGTACAAAAACAAAAGGTAGCATATTTCAACTGAATGCTACTGGTAAAAGTTTTCTAATTGCTCAAGTTGATGAAAGTTGGTTGTGGCATAGGAGAATGTGTCATGTAAACTTTGAAAATATTATCAAGATAAGTTCTATTCAGGCAATGAGAGATCTTCCTAAGTTGGTAAATCCTACTAATACTATATGCAAGGAATGTCAATTAGGGAAGCAAACTAGAATTTCATTTCAGAGAAAAAATCATTCTTCAAATAAAGTGTTGGATCTTGTTCATACTGATTTGTGTGGTCCTTCTAGAGTCATAAGTTTACAAGGAGATCGGTACTTGATGTTACTTATTAATGATTACTCTAGATTGATTTGGGTTACTTTCTTAAGGGAAAAATTTGAAGCTCTAGAGAAATTCAAGATTTTTAAGGCTATGGTTGAGACAGAGACAGGTCTAAAGATTAAATGTTTGAGATCATATAGAGGTGGTTAATTCACTTCCCATGATTTTAATTCTTTTTGTGAAGAGAATGGGATAAAGAGACAATTATTTTCCCCACGGACCCCTCAGCAAAATGGAGTTGTGAAAAGGAAGAACAGGACAATTCAAGATGTTGGAAAGAAATTTTTTGCATATCTATTGGAGAGAAGCTAAGAGTACTATCATTTACACCCTCAACCAGGTACAAGTCAAAGGTGAAACTGGTAAGACCCCTTTTGAGCTATGGTTTGGTCATAAGCCTACTATTAGATATTTCAAAATCTTTTGGAGTAAATGCTATATCAAAAGAGATGAAGATATAGGAAATTTTGATGCTAGAAGTGATGAAGGAATCTTTCTTGGTTATTCTACTAAGAGTAAGGCCTATCGATGCTGCAACAAGAGATTTAGGAAAGTAGTTGAAAGTGATAATGTCGAGGTTGATGAAGACATAGCTAGACTATCTAGAACCTATGGATATGATTCAAGTGATCAGAATAACAGTTCAATCATAGGAAAGAAAGTTCAAACTCAAAATCAAGTTTAGATCATTCTGGTGAATCAAGAAAATCAAGAGGAAGGAACTAGTGAAAGTAAAGAAGAGATATCACAAGAGTCTGAAGTTCAAGAACATCCTAAGACTCCAAGGTATGTAAGACTAAATCATTCAAAAGATTAGATCATAGGTGATAAGAACAAAGGTGTTCAAACTAGGAGAAAAATTACAAAAGAATACTATTTGATTTCAAAAACTGAGCCTAATAGTGTCAATGAAGCATGCAAAGATGAACATTGGGTGGAATCAATGAAAGAAGAACTACAGAAAATTGAGAAGAATAATACATGGATTCTTGTTCCTAGACCTAAGGACAAAAATGTAATTGGAAATAAATGGGTCTCTAAAAACAAGTTGAATGAGCAAGGTGAAGTTGTTAGAAAAAAAGCAAGACTTGTGTGCAAAGGATGTTCTCAGATGGAAGGAATTGATTTTGAAGAAACTTTTTTCCTTGTTGCTAGGATTGAAGTTGTGAGACTATTTCTTGCTTATGTTGCCTACAAAAACTACAAGGTTTATCAGATGGAAGTCAAGTCAACATTTCTAAATGGTGAATTGGAAGAAGAAGTGTATGTTGAGCAACTTGATGGATTTCAATTTATTGATCAAGGAGATATGGTTTTTCGGTTGAAGAAAGCATTGTATGGACTTAAGCAAGCCCCAAGAGCATGGTATGCTAGATTGGACAAGTATTTGTTGAAGCTGGGTTTTAATAAAGGTACTGCTAATAGTAATTTGTATTTCAAGATTAATGATGATAAAGTTTTGATTGTTGAATTCTTTTTTGATGATATCATTTTTGGGGGAGATGATATTTTCTGCATGAAGTTTGTTGATGAGATGCAGAATGAGTTTGAGATGTATATGATCAGTGAGATGAAATTATTTTTGTGATTGCAAATTACTTAGCTAGATAAAGGGATATTTATATCTCAATCCAAGTATGTGAAAGAATTTCTAAAGAAGTTTGGTATGGAAGATTCAAAGCTAGTTGGTACACCTATGGTGACTAGATTCAAGTTGAAACAAGATGATGATTATCTGAAAGAAAATCAGACTAGATACAGATCGATGATTGGTGGAATGCTCTATTTGACTCAAACTAGACCTGATATCATGAATTTTGTATGTATTGTTGCAAGATTTCAAGTTGATCCTAAGGAATCTCATGTGACTACTGTGAAGAGGATTTTTAGATACTTGAAGGGGACAGTTGATTTTGGGTTGTGGTATCCTAAAGATGATGATCTTACTTTGAGTGTGTTTACTAATGTTGATTGGGCAAGTGATGTGAATGATAGAAAGAGTACTAGTGGTGGTGCATTTTTTTTGGTAAGAAGTTGATTTCATGGTTAAGTAAGAAGAAGAATGCCATTTCTTTATCTACTATAGAGGCATAATACATTGTTGCTACTAATAATTGTACTCAAGTATTCTGGATGAAGCAGATGTTGAAAGATATCAGAGTTGTGTATGATGCACCTATTGATATATTCTATGATAATTGAAGTGCAATTAACATTTCTAAGAATTTGGTGCTACATTCAAAGACCAAGCATATATCTATCAAGTTTCACTTTTTGAGAGAGAAGGTGAGTGAAAAGGAAGTCAAATTGGAGTATGTGCCTACTAAGGAATAGATTGTAGATATCTTTACCAAACCATTTTCTAAGGATACTTTTGAATATATGAGAGGGAAGCTAGGGGTGATTACCCCTCCTAATTAGAACTGATTACCCCTCCTAATTAGAACTAATATGCATTGACTTGGATCAGCCTATGCATTTCATAGTCATATCTTGATCCAGATTGATGTTGTGGTGGCTACTACTTAGGGGGAGTAGTCAGATGTTCAGATATGTGGTTTAGAGCTTGTGTGGAGAAAAAAAATATTTGTCATTGATGTCAAAGGGGGAGAAGAGTCAAGTGAAAAACTATGAATTATCTGGGGAGAGAATTCATGTGGGGAGAAGAGTTGTGTGAAAGAGTTGAGGAGAAAAGAGTTAGAACCTAAGGGGGAGTAAGCGCTAAAGATAGTTGTGTTGATGGTCTTTTTCACATCATGTGTTGCCATCAATGCCAAAGGGGGAGATTGTTGGATGTTGTGGTTGTGTTCCTGATATGTGGTTTTCATTGATGTCAACACTATTGGCCTTGAAGAACATTAGAAGTTGTATATGTCAAGGATATTGAGAAAATTGTAATAAAATAAGTTGCAAGTTGTCAATGGTGAATTGAGGTTCAATATGTTGGTTAGCTCAGTACATTGATGATTAGAGGTTGTGGATTAAAGGGTATTTTGTTGATTATATCTAGTTTATCCACATTAATTTTTAGAGATCCACATGAATATTTGATCAAGTTATGAATAGTTGTGTTCTGACAGTCATTTTGTTGCTTAAGTTGGTGTTCCTGAATGAAGATGATGTGATTATAGTAATTTTAGTTGTTGTGGATACTTCTCTCATGATTCATGATGTTTGTGGATGTTTCTATATCATTTTCTATCTATGTTGCATGTCCACAATGATTGTTGTGCTCACAATTAGATATTTTCTCTTGCGTGTCCATGTTTTTCATATTCTTGGCTGACATGTTGTTGTAGTGTGTTGTGGATCCTCGAGCCAAAATTGTTTGAAGTGTTTTCATGTTTGATTATTTTTTTTGGGTCTTCATTATGTTGTGGCCAACATTGGTCAATTTGCATTGAAAATTATTTATTATTTTGGGCCAACAGTTTGCATATGTTTTATTATTTTGTTGAGGCTGACATATAGCGATGTAATTTCTTGTTGTGAATATATATAAGTGATTGTTTATTCCATTTAAAGGTGTGTGTGATATGCGTGTATGATATGTTTGAATAATGTCCTAATCATTTGAAGGAGGAAGCAAAGTGTGAAGAAGAGTGAGCAAAGTGTGAAGAAATGTTCATGTGTGCTTAACCAAAACTATAATTAGGCATTAGAAAATGTTATTTTTTCTGTTAAAAATCTTGTGGATGTAATCCAAATGTTTCTATAAGACTGTGTGTCTTCTTTTAGGCAGTAAGCCTTTTTGTATTTGAGCAGTGTGCCTGAATGCAAGTGCATTCCCCATTTATTTTTCTTTATACTTTTAATAGGGTATAATCTTTTGGACTAACCTCCACCATGGTTTTTCCCTACCAAGGTTTCCACGTAAAAAAATATTGGTGTTATGTGTATTTCTAATGTGTTGATGGTTTATGCTTTCATGGTTATTTATCATATGAAAGAATAAGGTTAATAAGTTTGATACATTTAAATTTATGAGACAACTGATTCACCCCCCCTCTCAATTGTCTATGTTTGTGTTGCCAACAAAGGCCAAAGGACAATCATCAATCTTGTGTTGCAAGTATGAGTGAGTTTGGTGGTGTTTTCATTGATGTCAACACAGTATAGGCTGT
This sequence comes from Sequoia sempervirens, assembly GCA_007258455.2. Classification (NCBI taxonomy): domain Eukaryota; kingdom Viridiplantae; phylum Streptophyta; class Pinopsida; order Cupressales; family Cupressaceae; genus Sequoia; species Sequoia sempervirens. The sequence goes on from VDFB02023285.1 coordinate 75,941, forward strand.
TGCACATAAAGGAATCAAGTGATTGAAGGTTGTGCATGTATAGTTGAGATATTGTTCAAATATTATGAGTACATGGAGCTATCTTTATGGTGTTGCAAGTGTGCTGATATGATGAGTTACCAAGTGCTTTTGAGAAAATTAATAAATAGAGAAGTTAGAGTTGTGTGTGTATTCAAAATTTTCTCTAGTATGTGCTCCACATTTCTTCTATGTTGATCTTATTCTTGTGTAGATCTAATGTAATACCCCTCCATTTTGTGCTATGTTGATTAGGCAATGTTTTTCTATGTTATGCCTTGTTTCTGTTAACACTTGAATTAAGGTGTTTGGTTGCTATTTGATCGCTGACTGTTAAGCGATGTGAATGTTCTATTTTAATGTGATGGCATTTTACTCTGATGTTATCATTAAGGCATGCTTTGGATTAGCTTAGCAGATATTTGAAATTAACGATGCTTTATGCTTTCATTATTTTGTTGATGTTAGATTCATCAGTTACTAATACTGTATTGGTGAAGGGGATGGGATTACATCACTCGCATGCGAGCGCTTGTGATACCGTGATTTCCCCTTCACAGTGTGTCTACTATGTTATATGCATGTTCGACACTCATTTTGTTTGCAAGACTGTAGGTACAGGACATCGACTCCACCTGGTTTCACAGGTTTGAGTGTGTCCATTGACCGACGGTTATTGATTGGGAGATAGTAGCTAGGTTTTCCGTGCCAAGTCGTCACCCTAGTCCTATTTTGTCGTCGGGTTGTCATCAGGTTTAGTTGTTTTAATTTGGTTCATTCCTCCTTGGTCATTTATTTAATTTCTTATTTTAAAGGTTATTAAATGGTGGGTGTAGTTAAAATGAGGATTAAATGTATTTAGTTGCAATGTTGAAATGTTATTTATTTTATTGATTAATTTGTTTTAATTAATAAAATTATAATTAGTTTATTGATCAACTAGGTTAATGGTGATAAATTAAATAAAGTAATTTTTTTGACATTATTGTATATTAAGATTCAAATTTAAAATGAAAATGGAAATCATATTGGATATTTAGAGTGAACTAAAATAAAAATAAAAATGTGTTTTAAATTTCACTCTTTGAAATTTTAAATAAAATAAATTCTTTGCAAACTTTGAAAATTCATTGTTTTAAATGAAATTTTGAAAAAGCATGAAATATCATTTTTTTGGAAGTAAAATTGTTTTAAAATTTTAAAATGCAAATATCCTTCAAATTTTCATTAAATTTAGTGGGTGGATATTTTAGGGGTTTGACCAAAAAATTTGGGGAAAAATCTATTTGAGTTTTTTCCCATTTCTGATTATGGAGGATTTTGGATTTTTAGGTGGGGAGTTTTGCTATGGCTGGATTTGGACTTTGAAGGAAAAGATTAGAATCTCCATTTGAGTTCTTCAAGCTTGGGAAAACTAGGTTCCCTCTTTGTGATTTATATTTTCCTTTTTGAAATAAGTTTCAATTCTTTGTTATGTTGTTTGAAAGTCTTTAAAATGTGGTTTAAATCCAATGAAAACCCATGTGAAATGATTTCAAATCTTGTAAATTTCTGATGGATTTGGGAAAGAAAATCAAAACAAGAATCAAACCATAGGAAATAGAGAAAAATGAACAAAAATAACTTTCTGTTATAAATTAGAAATTAGAAGCTTGTGCTTGAAAATTCTTTGGCTGTGTATTTTGTTTGGAGGAAAAATTTGCCCAACTTGACTGTAAATCAATGAATAAATTTATTTATAGATACATTTTATATATATATGCAAATATATATATTATATATTAATGTATTGAAATTTTATGCTGGGTGTTTGTTTTTATTATTTTACCAGATCTCTTTTCTTTGTTAAAAATGTATTTACTCTATTATGGTAATTTGTTTTACTAGGAAACAGAGATTTATATCTCGGTTTATTTATTTTAAGAGGGTTTTTATACAAAAAAAAAAAAAAACATTATAAATTTTGGGGAGGGGGCAGCTAAGGCTGCACACCCAACTCCCAAGGGAGGGTGTCGCCTTAAGCAGCGTAACCTCCACTAAGGAGGCTGGGCGCATCCTATGGCTACGTCCTCCTCCCTTGTGGGGGTCGCAGCCCATGTGGGCAGTTGCTTTGGTTTATTATTTTAAATTTTAAATTTTGTTTTAGTTTATTTTTATATTATAGTTATATATAATATAATATATATACATTATATATAGTATTTTATATTATATATATAATGTATATATATTATATTAATATATATTATAATATAATATGATTTTTTAAAATAAAATTTTGTTTAATAATTTATTAATTTAATAATTGGTTTGGAAAATTAATAGCTGATTTTAAATAATTATATTTAAATAATAATCATATATTAAATATATATGTATATGTATTGTATATACACCAAGTATATACTTTTAGCCATATATTTAATATATGTATTTATATTTAAATATAGATTATTTTAAGGTGACTATTCATTATTGTAGTCGAAATAAAAATTGTTGTTTTTTTTAATCAAATGACTTTATCTAGCAAGTTGATTTTGACATTTTAGTATGATTGAGAAACACATAGTTATATCATCAATTTTAAGTTTCTCAACGATACGAGTTTAACTTTAGTTACTTTTGAGCAAATTGCAAGAAACGTTGATTGAGTTGATTGGATTTAGGAAATGGAAATCCTAACAAAAGTTATTTAGTTGCCTGAAATGCTTCCTAAATGACATTTTCTTTCGTTCTCGGTGTTGGGCCATGAAGATATTGTTTATGTGAGTTTTGAATTTAAAACTAGTGCTATTGTATTTTGGAATTTAAGGTTAGTGCAATGGTTAAATTATTGTTAAAGGTTAGGGTTGTAATCAAAATGATTATGGTTAATGTGTTTTCAATTACTTGTTTGATTTAATGGAATCTTGAAGTTCTTGTAAATGATTTGTTAAATGTGAGGATTATGTACGTAGTTAAGTTATATGGATTATAACTAGGAGCAAAATTGATTATATTTAATGTGTGTAAAAAAAAGAGTTATTTTATAATGATGTTATTATAATGGGTAGAATGTTATTTAAAAGTTCTTTATTCTATTGCCTTAAATGGTCAATAGGGAATGATGGTTGCTTTCTATACTGCAAGGAATAGATAAGGTTGAGGAAAAATTATAATGTCTAGAATGTATATGTATAGTTAAAAGATTAAGTGTATGATGTATTTATGGACTGTAGTTCCTGTGTATGAGAAAAGATCATCATGTCGAAAGACATTCTTAGTTTTTAAAGAACATGTATTTATATGATTGTTGGTTTAAGCATATTCATATTGGTATTGTATGGGAAATATTGTTATGATTGTAAATTTTTTAGTGTACCTTGGTAGTGCTAAGTTTTGCTTCCCAAAGCTAGGGAACTCTTTAGTGAGTTGCTTGTTCTTTTTGGACTGATTTGACTATGTAATTCTTCCAGTTGGGATTTTCATTTAATTGTGGGATGTCGTAATGTGTTAGTCAACCTTCATTTTTTTGCCTTGGGTAGTGCATCTTGATGTACCCATTGTTTCACGCGGTTTTCATGAATAGGGATGTTTTGTGCCTCCTTTGAATTAGGAGAGGGTTTTGACCTTTGTAGCCTCCAATGTTTGGAGAGGGTTTTGATTTTTTTTTCCTCCAATGTTTGGAGTGGGTTTTCATTATATGTTCCTCCTAGAGTTGGAGTGATCGTTTATCTTGTTTGTATGCCTTTTGGCATCCTTGGTGATTGGTTTCGTGTTGGTTTGTTGTCAAGTAGAAGAGTGGCTTTTGTTAAGGGGCCAGAGCCCAAAGAGGTAAATTGGGAAACCTTCAGAAGTGGTTTAATCAAGTGATAACTAAATTAATGTACTTAGAAGTTAGGTAGTATTTCACACTAATTAAGATAATTGAGCCTCACTCATGGACGCAAGGGCTTGTATAGACTTGGGATGAGTCAGGAAGGCCTGGAATGGAAAGATCATCTATCTTGTCCTTACGAGAGGTATTTGATTCCGCATGAGTGAGTATGGGTACCAGGATTCGGTAGAGGCCACCAGGGAAACCCATAGTGGGGGTCGGAGCCTAGGAAGATTCCTAGAGGAGATCCCATGACAAGCTATGTGATGACACTCTTTCTACGACAACAGTTGGTATTTGGTTTTATGTGTATGGTCTTCTTATCATACTCGATCTATTTTATTTCTTGAAGCAACGTGACCTATGTCAGTGATGTTGGAGTTGTACTTGTGTTATCCTTATGAATGTTGGTTCATGTGTTGGTTGTGTCAATGTGAGTTAGCCTGTGTCTAGGAGTGGATGGTCTTGTATAGGAATTCCTTGTTACTATCTCCTAGCATGGGGGGTGAGCCTTTTGGTATCACATGGTTGGGTGGAACGTGCACCTTAATCTGTTGGCTTTTCTTCTTGTTCGTGTGGATGAGATTTCCAGTTGGAGAGCTCGTGGGATCTTATTTCTTCCATGCTTTAATTCTTTCATTTATTATTGTAATTTTATTACCCCTCATTGTATCGAGGTGGAAGATGTATTTTGTAACCTTGTTATTGGATTTACCTCATTCGGGGAATAAGAGTTGTAATCATATTATAAATTATTGTTATTGGAACATATGGTATTTCTTATGCCTTTGATGTAATTTTATCATGTTTGGAATGTATGTGATTCTTAATTTATTAAGTAATTATATGTGATGTTTTCAATTCATGTTTCTTGTTGGGTTTTAAGTAATCTTACTTTCGTAACCTTAGAGGTTGTTGGCAATGAATAGTGAACTTTTATGTTATTTGTACTTAAGCAAAAAAAAATTAGTACATTTGTGTAGTAAATTGAAACTCCCTCTAGGGTTGTGTGGCAGGGGCATTACATCTAAAGTGTTGTTTATAGGTATCCTTGGGTGATATATCCTAGATTGTAGCTTCTAGTTTGATGAAGTGTCAAAGTTGTGTTCACCGGTGTGTGAAATGGTCTGACAAAGTTGTTTATCTATGGATTGGGAGAAATGTATCTACTCCGCAATCCTCTGCTAGTTTGTTTCAGATCTTGAATATTTGGGAGAAGGCTTGTAAAGGTGTTATCTATGTTACATCAAATGTTTTCATGGTTTAGTGCTCTGAAAGATGAGTTTTAGAGTTACTATGTGTGTGTACAGTCTGAATGGACTAGTGGAAGTGTTATGTGTATGAAGGTTGTTGCATTTGTTGTAGATGAATTTGAAGGCATCTCAGATGTGTTCCTATGTATGGTGAAGCATGTTATGTGGTTTGCATGTTATATTCATATTGTGGAAGCATGTACTTCAAAGTTCATTGGTGTTTTCATTAGGCTTGGCCGACCTGATGTTTACACATCATGCAAAGGATACATATCAATTAAGGAAGCTTGTGATTGATCTAAGATGTTGTTTTGGTTCTTGGTTAAGTGTTGGTTTGGTTCTCTCTCATTCTCTTCACTGCGGGAGTGTTGAGTTGCTGACCTAATTTAAATTTGTAATATGAAGTGTGTGTATCCAACCCTGGAGAAAGTTTCTAAGGTTGAAGATGGTATAAATACAAGTCGAGATGTTATGGATTGATGTATCAGAATGCCACAACTGAGTAGAAAGAGTGTGCAAAAGAGAATTGAGGCAGCAAAAATTTAATGTGTTAGACTCCTAAAAGTAGTGAGCTGATGGTGTTTGCAATCTTCTTATCAAGGTCGTGATTGTGTGGAAGTTATTGTAGTGGATCTTAAATTGCATCAAAAAAATTTCTCTGTGTAACATTCTTATTTATATCTTTTTGTATCTATAGGCAGTGAGCCTCCTTGTTGGACAGTGAGTCCTATCTATAGGGAGTGAGCCTTGTATCTTGGGTAGTGAGCCTCTTTGTAATCAATTTTTGAATTAATTTATATTGTGAGTTAATCCTCACCGTGGTTTTTCCCTTTTTGGGTTTTCCATGTAAATCTCGTGTTTCTTGAGTTGATATTGATTTCTGTTATTTGCATTTCATATTCATACTTAATAATAGAATAAAGTGGATGTGAAGTTGATAATTGTTTGAGATTGGTGACAACTGATTCACCCCCCCCCCTCTCAGTTGTATTACACCTTTCAACAATTGGTATAAGAGCTTTGGTTCCTTGGAGGAGTGCTTAGCCACTTGAGGTAGATCCAATGGCACACAAATTGTCAATCCATGTGTTTGATGGATATAACTACAATGTCTGGAAAGTGAATATGAGAGGTTACTTGATCTCTCTTAGTTACAAGCCTTGGAAAGCTATTGAGACAAAATATGTTGCACCAACAAGTGGTCCTTCTTCTGCAGATGAGATTTTTTCCTATGACAAAAATGAAAAATAAAGGTATGCAATCTATAGTTCTTTATCTAAGACTGAGTGGACACAAGCTATTTCTTTGGGCACTGATTATGAATTTTGGAAAAAGTTGGAAAATATCTATAAAGGGAATGATAGAGTCAAATTTTCAAAGAAGCTAACAACTAAGCGTAAATATGAGAAATTGAAAATGGAAGAAGGTAAAAATGTTGCAAGCCATTTCTAGATGATTGATATTACAGTAAATGAAGTTAAAAATCAAGGTGGTACTCTAACATATGAAGATGTAATGGAGAATATTTTATGACTCTACTAGAGAGTTATAATGATAAAGTCTCAGTCATTGAGGAAGTGCATGATCCTAAAAATTTCACTAAAGAATAGCTATTTGGCACCTTGACCACATTTGAAATGAGGAAATTTGGAATAGAAAAGGAGAAAACATAATTGGCCTTTAAAGCTACTAAGATAGAAGATGATCGAGATGGTAATAGTTTAGAAGAATTGGAAGAAAATTTTACAAGGAAGTTGAAAAAGGTATTAGTAAGTACAAAGGCATGTTACCTTTTAAATGTTTTAGTTGTGGAAATATTGGTCACTATGCTTCAATATTTCCAAATAGATTTGTACACAAGAAGAACAGAGACAATAAAGACAAAAGGGATAAGAAGTTCAAGAAGTTGTACTATGTTAGAGAAGATGCTAGAATTTCTGGTGTTGAATCTAATTTTGAAGATGATAATGATGAATGCTTGTTTCTAGCCTTAGAGAATAAATTAGTTTCTACTAACTCTAGAATATGTGCAAGGGAAAGTGGTCTAGAGAACAAGAAAGAAGAGATGGAAGGTACTTTGGCTATTTCCTTTCATGCTAGACAAGATGAAGAATATTTGGTGATTGACAATGGTTGCTCAAATCACATGACCAGAGATAAAATTAAGTTTACTAAACTTGAAAAGTATGATGGTGGATTAGTCATGTTTGGAGATGATTTTGAAGAAAATATTGTTGGAAAAGGGACAATTAGTTTTTATGGAAAACACAGTATTGATGATGTCTATTATGTTAAGGGATTAAGTAATAATCTTCTTAGTGTTGGAAAAATGTGTAGCAAAGGATTTAAGCTTGTGTTTTAGGATAATACTTGTGAGATTAGAAAAGGGTTTGGAACCATGGTTGTTGTACAAAGAACATATGGAAACATTTATTAGCTTAAGGGTGTTGATGGTCAGTGCCTTGTAGCTCAAGTTAATGAAAGCTTGCTACAGCACCGGACGATGGGACATGTAAAATTTTACAATCTGATCAGGATTAGTTCAAGAGAAGTTGTCTGAGATCTACCTAAAATCACAAAGCCTACCAACACTATCTGTAGAAGTTGTCAGTTGGGAAAACAAAAAAGATGCATTTTTAAAGGAAAAGAGCAATCAACTACTAGAATACTAGAATTGGTTCATACAGACCTTTGTGGTCTCACAAGAATATGAAGTCTTAATGATGACAAGTATTTCATGCTTTTAATTGATGATTATTCTAGAATGACATGGGTTACTTTTCTTCGGGAGAAAGCTCAAGCTCTAGATAGATTCAAAGTGTTCAAGGCTAGGGTAGAGAATGAAGTGAACTTGAGAATCAAATTTTTAAGTTCTAGTAAAGGTGGAGAGTTCACCTCCAATGAGTTTAACACATTTTGTGAAGAGCATGGCATAAAGAGACATTGTTCTACTCCTAGGACTCCTCAGTAGAATGGAGTTGTTGAAAGGAAGAACTTGACTATTCAAGAGGCTACAAGAACAATGATGAAAGAGGAAAATGTACTTGATGTATACTGGAGAGAGGCAATCCACACTACTTTTTATATTCTTAATAGAGTTCAAATAAGAGGTAACAATGCAAAGACTCCTTATGAGTTGTGGACTAGCAAAATTCCTCCTGTGAAGTACTTTAAGGTGTTTGGAAGAAAATGTTACATTAAAAGAGATGATGTGAACCTTGGAAAGTTTGATTCTAGATGTGATGAAGGTATTTTCCTTGGATACTCAACAAATATCAAAGCTTATAGATGCTTCAATAAAATATGCAAATGTGAAGGTTGATGAAGATATGCCAAGACCAATTGAAATTAGTGAAGTTGAACTAGATGAGCCTATTTACAGACAAGTACAAGAAGAGAATAAGGAAGAACAAGAAGAACATATTGAAGAAGAAGAAGCTCTAGAACTTGCTCCTAAGACTTCAAAGTATGTACATAAAAATCATCCTAAAGAATAGATAATTGGAGATAAAAGTGAAGGTGTAAAGACAAGAAGTAAAGTGGTGGTAGCTGAGGTAAATCTATGTTTAATTTCCAAGATAGAACCTAAAATAATGTGTGAAGCATGCAAAGATTAAAATTGGGTTAGAGAAATGAAAGAGGAGTTGCAGCAGATAGAGAAGAATCAAACATGGGAATTGCTTCCTAGACCTGTAAAAAAGAACATAATTGGTACAAAGTGGGTGTTCAAGAATAAGTTGAATGAGAATGGTAAAGTATTAAGAAACAAAGCAAGGCTTGTGTGTAAATATTATTCACAAGTTAAAGGAATAGACTTTGAGGAGACATTTTCTCCAGTGGAAAGAATGGAGGTTATTCAGATGCTCTTGGCATTTTCTTCTCACAAATATTTTAAGGTATACTATATGGATGTCAAGTCTACATTATTGAATGGAGAATTGGAAGAAGAGGTGTACATTGAACAACCAAAGGGATTTCAATTATAAGATCAACCAGATATGGTATGCAAGTTGAAAAGGAACAATATGGACTTAAATAGGGTCCCAAAGCATGGTATGCAAGGTTGGATAGATATTCGACACAACAAAGATTCGGCAAAGGCTTTGTAGATAGTAATCTTTATTTCAAGATGGAAGGAAACAAAATGTTGATAGTGGTTGTGTATGTTGATGATATTATGTTTGGAGGAAATGAAGGTATGTGCAATAAATTTATAGAGGAGATGCAAAAAGTGTTTGAAATGTCTATGATTGGTGAGTTGAACTTTTTTTTGGAATTCAAGTGAATCAAACTAATAAGGGCATATTAATTTCACAATCAAGTCATGTCAAAGAGTTGTTGAAGAAGTTTGGAATGGTTGACTCCAAACCAATTAGTACCCCTATGGTGACTAGATGAAAATTGAGTAAAGATGATGAATCTCCTAAATTTGATCAAAGCATGTACAGATCTATAATTGGACTATTGTATCTTACTACTACTAGACCAAATATCATCCATGCAATGTTTTTGCTTGCAATATTTCAAGAAGAACCGAAAGAAGCGCATGTTATAGTTGCAAAAAAGATATTCAAATATCTTAAAGGCACTCCAGATTATGGCTTGTGGTATCCTAAGGATACCAATTTCATTTTGTGTTCTTTCACTGATGTAGATTGGGATGGTTGTGTGGATGACCATGCTATGCCTTGCATAACCACCCCATTTTGTTTTGGATCAAAATGGGTCCCCCTTGTTTTTTTTTTGTCCTTGGTGTTTTTTTTGGGTCTTAGGAGTTGTTCTTTTCCTCCTAATTCCTTGTTTCCTTTGGTCTACTGGAATCAAAGTCAGAAAGGAAACTGGACTTAGAACTTTTGTAAGGTTCCAAGTCCAGATTCGGCCCTAGTTCCAGTACTGCCCTTGTTTTGTGTTCTTTTCATTTTTTTTTGGTTGGTCTTGCGCTCTTGGGTCTATTTCTCCCTTGAGTTCTTTCCCATTTCCTTGTGTTTTTTTTTTCTCTAGTGGAAGTGGAACCAAAGGTGGAACCAAACTTGGAACTTTGTAAAAGTTCTAAATTTTGTTTTGTTCCCACTCCCTCCCCCACTCGCTTGCTTTGTGTTGTTTTTTATTATTGGTGTCTCGATCAGGCCCAATTTTCATTTCGGTCCCACTTCTCATTGTTCTTGTGTCCTTGTCTCGGTGTTTTGTTCCTTTGTCGGGATGGAAACCGGAATTGGAACATAACTTGAAACTTTATAAAAGTTTCAAGTCTAGTTTTGGTTTCGACTCCACCCTTGTTTCCCTTTGTTTTATGTCATTTTTGTGCCCACCAAAATCGGAACAGGAGTTGGATAAGAGATTAGGTAAAGGTCTCTTGTTCTATTCTAGATCTGGGTCTACATCTGCCCTGCTTTTGTTTTTAACATTGGTTGATTACTCTTTTACATTGTTTTCTCCACCCTCAACCAACCACATTTATGGCATTAATTTCAACCTCATCACATGTGCAAAATTATTTTTAAATCTTAATCAAGGTTAATTGGCTCATTATCATTATTGTCAAAGTTTTTTTTGCAAAATAGAGCTAGGATAACTTTGAGAGGATCATGATTTGATTGAGGGGGCGTGTTGGTGGATAGAATCTTATCAAGTTTCAACCTTTCCTTGTTGATGCTTTGAGGTAGGGTCTTTTCCCATTTGTGTTTGTCATTTTTCTTGTGTGTTCATGGTCATGGTGTTCTTGCACATTTGCAAGACCTTTTCCTATGAATCTTCGCTTGTTCCTTGGTGTTTTTTTGGTTTCATTTTGTCCTTTTTTATTTTTATTTTTTATTTTTCTACTTTTTTGTTTGTTTCTTTTGTCATTGTTGTTTTTCTGGCAAGTTCATTCTATCATGCCTTAGTTTCTAACTAGGGTTTCGTTTGATGGGGTCCTTTGTGCTTTAAATGCATTAGAATTTGTTTGGAGACCCCTTTGATCTCATTCTTGTGTTGGTTCAGTGATTTTTATGTTGGGTTTTTTATTCCCTAATTATCTGAGTCGATGCTTCATGCAAACTAGGGTTTGTTCGATTACCTTTACAATATCCAACCCCTTGAGCTAAATATGGTCTTTATTTTGTTAAAGGGTTAAGTTAAGCCCCTTTATTTGAATTCCCCTTAAAATCCCATTTGACCCAAGTCCAGAAGCTCATGTGACCACGCTATTAAGAAATTGCTTCATTTTGAATGGTAAACTAGTAGAAGCAAACATAGGAACGAACTCATCCCGTGAGTGTTTGCATTGGGGTTCATTCCCAAAATAATCCCACTTCTGTTGACCATTGACTCTGATTTTCACCCTTTCCCTTTGGTGGAAGCAGAAGTGGAGTGGAGGTCAAACTTGGAACTATCGATTGGTTTTGGGTTCGGTTTCCATTTTGATCCCTATTCTAGCCTTGTTTAGGTTATAGTCCCGATCCTACCTTGTGCTAAATTGTTTCTCATTCCTAATTCTTCTTTGAATTTTCTTCTGGTGAATATGAAATTTGACTATGGAAAGTTGTCTTGAGGGAGTAGATAATGGTATTGGATGATGTAATGATTTTCATACTTTTGTTCTTCTAATCCAGGGTTTTATTGCAAAAATAGGAGATGTTAGGAACATCAGAAGAGGCTTCTCAAAGAAGCCAACCTATAGAAGGTTCAAGGAAAGGAACCAAGACTAATAATATCAAGGTGGAACAAATCCCCTATACTTTGAGGTATAAGCATCAAATTCCTTCCATTACAGCTAGCAAGGTGGACTCGGATTGGGCAGATATCACAGACACAAACTTGGGCCCATTCAACTATGAAGAGTTGTATGAGGAAACATTCAGTGAAGATGTAACAAGGAGAACACATAGAATAGTTCAATCTAGATTGGAACACTTTTCCCACTTTCCTCTATCTTTCCAATGTCCAAATTTGATACTTACTACAACTGGAGCTTATAATCCTACTACCAGACAATGTGTGGACTTGCAAGGAAACATCATTATTGACCTTACACCACATATGATAAGGTTGATGTTCAATGCACCTACCCCACAAAGAGGAAAATCAATGAGGCAAAATCCCTACAACTTTATAGCAACAAGAAGGAGGCTAGCAAGACTCACATGAACAAGAACTGGATGAGGGTTGAAAAGAAGTCCCTAGCCAAGCTTCCCAATCGGCCTAAAAGATTAGACTTCTACAAGGAGATCGGAGATATAATTATGATGCTCTACAGAGTGTTTGGGAAGAGATATGCCTCCTAGTTCAAGGAATGGATGTTTCCATTCACTCAAACCATCCTAGATGGTAGGAAAAAATTTGATTGGTTGATGATTGTATTGGAAAGCATACATAACCAGATGCGCAAAGTGAGAGAAACCAAGAGTTTCTTTATGACCTCTTATGTGATATATGTAGCTGCAAGAAGGGGAATATTTCTTGGATTGAATGCACTTGGAATATTGGGAGAAGCCCAAGGATAGAAAAGGGTGTGGAATCACTATGATCATCTCACCTTATAGACTTTTGAGTCACACTATAGAAGAGTTAGTGATGCATTTATGTATGTTATCATTAACTAGCTAACAAGAGATGCAAGCTACAAATTGAGCAAAGATTGCATGGAATTTATTGCAGAATGGGGGAATTGGTACATCCAATACCCCAGGCTCACTTATTTCATACTTTTTTGTTTTGATGGCCACCCTCATCTACTGCCTAGGTGCTACAACAATAGGATTGTCTTGATGGAGTTCATTTATCAAGCTATAATAGTTAATATTAGGTTTTCCAATAAGCACAAGATAGTTGCCACAAATTCACCATGAAGTTGGGTGAGTATAGTTGTGCAGACAATGTGGAAGACAAGGTAATATATGATGATTTAATCCATTTAAATTTGGGCTTGTATACCTCTAGGAAGTATTTTGATCCCAAGTACAAGATGCATGGTTTGCTTCCTATTGGTTTTGATAAACATTTCAATCTGTTGGAGGTTTTTTGGATAGATCTACAGGATGAGTATGATCTAAGAAGAAGAAATTATGAAAGATTGCCCATTCTACTCATGGTTGAATATGGGGTGAAGGAGGATATTCCTGATACTTTATCAGATGATTGGGTAACCTTGGATCCCCATTATGACGTAGAGAAAATAGGTACTAAATACTTGGATCCAGTAGATTGGGATACATATGAATCCACTGATATTAAATAGATTGCAAGGCCGGTCTTGGATGGAAGTATCCAATGGGTGGTCATGAGAATTAAGGAATCAGAAGCTTAGATTTCCAAAAAGAGAAAGGTTGTAGGTACCACTCAAGGATATAGGAGAACAAAAAGAAGAGTGGCTCCTAAGGAGCCCTTGGAGTTTTTCCCTCCCAATTCTAGGAAGGAGATTGAACCTGTGATTCCTACTCAAGATCTTCCTGAAGCACATGGAGATGAGGCCATAACAAAACCTAGAGGGGATACTTCATCTCAACCTAGTGTTTCAACAATGGTTGAAGGATAAGCCTCAACTCAACTTCCTCTCACAAAGTAGCCAAGTGGGAAAATGCCTATGGGAACCCTTCACAAGGAAGCTAAACCCTTGAAAGAGAAGGAGCTTGAAATTGGAATTCATGAGAAAACCAAATCCAAAATTATCAAAGACAAGTAGAAGAAGTATGAACTTAAAGCTCAATTGGATCAATTGCACAAAGTCTTGAAGGATGTCTCCACTCTAGTTTCTCAACAAGCTGCTACTCTAGAGACCCCAATCTTACTGAGCAAGAAAGAAGTTGATGACTTGGTGCAGATGAGAAATAAGGTGGGGATGCTTGATAGGTGGATTGACTAGCTCAATCAAGAGATTGGTGAGGTGCTTGTTGATGGTCTTAAAGTGCATGAGGGTGTACTAGAATTAGTAGAATAAATGAATCAACATGTTGAAGTCTTGGAAAAGTAAGATGAAGAATATAGAGAACATGTTAAGAAATTAAAGGACATTAGCAAGGTGCCTAAGTCAACTCTTTTGGAGCAATCAATCCTTGAGGACGATAATGAAATTTTATTGAGAAGATATTGAGCATAATCTATTTTAGATCCAAATTCATCTATGAGCATAAAAATGAAGTTCAAGAGGCTAGTTAGGACTTGAATGAACAAATTGATGAATTGGAGGCAGTGGTTGCTATTTTTCTCAATGTGGATATCCCAGTCAAAGAAGGTCTTCCTTGTTAGGTTAGAGATGGCAGATCTAACAATTAAATGCAGATTTAATAAACAAAAAACAGAGAAACTAAAACATTCACAGAATAAATTATAACACAGAGATTTAACGTGGTTCACCCAATTCTGGGCTACATCCACCAAACCGCAGCCATCCAACACTTTTATTATCCAGTGTAAAACCTATTACAATCTTGTGAATAATCGCGTTTTCA
>VDFB02023285.1:95499-168287 GCA_007258455.2 Sequoia sempervirens
CCCGCCCGGGGCCCAGCCCGGCCCCGGACCCCAGCGAGGGCGGGGGGCCAGGGTGTACAGTATACCATGGGCTATACAGTATAGCATGATCAGTCGCCACATACCAACAATCTCCCACTTGGAGACTGATCAGACTCCACACCACCACATTCCTCTGGATAAGTTGAAGGAGAAATGGAGCAAAAAATTTGAGGAAGTGATACAAAAAGAAGATGATGGAGAAGACTTGTTGTTGGATAGACAAAAGGACATCAAAGATGAGGTAAAAGCTGCTAGGAGGGAATTGATAAAATTGAAAGATATGTAAGAATTTGTCTTAGCAGAATTGAAGAGAATTAAATTTGAGGATAATTGGATAGATGGACCTGATGAGGACATTCTTCAACAAGTATTCTCTAGTTATGATGAATATCTCCTTGACCCTGAAACACAAGAATGAGGTGGCAGCAAAACGTTCTCTTCTTAGTGGACAACTTCCCCTCCACTCCTATTTTGTAGGGTTTTGACATGAGTTGAACTTAAGCTCTCATCCACTGGTTCCACCTTCCTCCTTTGGTGTCATATTTTGCATAATAGGTCCATCAGTTATTGAACTGAAGATCAACTAGTATATTTCCTTCATGCAGTTCCAACTCCTTGATTAGTGGAACTCAATTTCTGATTGAGAGAAATTTATGCATGGTGTGCCTATATGTAATTTTGGGCTCCATTTTATAAAGGTCGGCTCATTGAAGAAGGATTAGCCACTTGATAAGATAGCAGATAGTGATTATAGTCTTAGTATTTCATAATTTTTAGCAAGATACTTTGAAAGTTCTATTATACTTGGATACTTTTTACAGTTTTTATACAATTTCATGTTATTGTTAAGTTTGAACCTCAATGATAATGTTAATGAATCATAATCATTTGTATGCCAGTGATTTTTTGTGCATAAATGTTTTATATTTGATGAAATCAATAGGGGAAACTCGATTTAAGATTATTTCATTGAATTATTTGTGAATGGAATTACTTTTATGTCTATGGATTTGATTTTAGCAATGAGTGAGTGATCTGTTTCAATCTTGAAGTGAAGTTTTAGTGAATGGTTGTGATTGCTGAATTAGCACTGTGAATGTATCCAATAGTGTAGGTTATGCTATGGATTGCATCATGTTATGGTTTTTTTTAATGGAAGAAACACTCATTGTTAAGGTACATGTCTAGATGTGAAGAAGTTGTATTCATGTTTTGTTGTTCTAAAGCCTTGATCTATCTTTTTCTATTTATTTATACCCCGAAATGTAGGTTAATTGATATGATGTATTTTGTATTCCTTTAT
The DNA here is from genome assembly GCA_007258455.2 of Sequoia sempervirens. Lineage (NCBI taxonomy): Eukaryota > Viridiplantae > Streptophyta > Pinopsida > Cupressales > Cupressaceae > Sequoia > Sequoia sempervirens. The sequence goes on from VDFB02023285.1 coordinate 96,824, forward strand.
ACCAGCAAGTCCCTTGAATATTACAGCTACATTGGCCATTGAGTAACATCATCTCATAGTTGAGAACCAACTACTAGGACCTTGGAAGATAGATTGCTTTATGCTATCTTTCTTTTTCAGGAGAAATAGGATAGAGATATTTTGTTTAATGTTGCTATGCTATTTTGACCATTAGTAGACTAGAAGAGTACAAGTGGTGGTGCATTCTTTCTTGGAGGAAGATTGATTTCATGGCTAAGCAAGAAACATGATTTGGTTTCTTTATCCATTATAGAAGTTGAGTATATTGTAGCAACATCTTGTTGCACACAGGTTTTATGGATGAAGAAAGCATTGAAGGGAATTGGATTGATGTGTGATGAGCCTATCCCTATCTTTTTGTGATAATACAAGTGCAATAAATATTTCAAAGAATCTGGTAATGAATTCAAGAACAAAGCATATATCTATCATATATCATTTCTTGAGAAAGAAGGTACTAGAGAATGAAGTCAGATTGGAGTATGTGCCTACAAAGGATAAAATTGCAGATATATTTACTAAGGCTCTTCTAAAGGATAATTTTAAGTATCTCAAGGAGAAGTTGGGGATTATTTCCCTTCCTTTGAACTAGGTGCACATGGAGATGCATCAGTCCAGTGGATCTACATATTTTTTATTTGTTTGGACTGATGACTTGGGTCTACTCCTCAGGGGGAGTAGGAAGTTTCATTGTTGTAGTTTGAGATGTGGGTGCACTCCTAAGGAGGAGTGATCAAAATTATTTTATTTTCCATTTATTTCAAAGGGAGAGAGAGTGTCGTGTGTTTCCATTAATGAAAAAGGGGGAGATTGTTGCAAGTATGTGTGAGTTTGGTGTTATTGTCATTGATGTCAACACAGTATAGGTTGTTGTAGAGAAATGAATCAAGTGATTGAAGGTTGTGCATGTATAGTTGAGATACTGTTGAGATGTTGTGAGTCATGGAGCTATGTTTATGGTGTTGCAGGTGTGCTGATATGACGAGTTACCAAGTTCTTTTGAGAAAATTACTTAATAGAGAAGTCATAGTTGTGTGTGTGTTCAGAATGTGCTCTGGTATGTGCTCCACATTTCTTGTGTGTTGATCCTATGCTTGTGCTAATCTGAAGTGTTATTTATCATCATCCTTGGGTGACATATCCTAGATTGTAGCTTTTGGTTTGATGAAGTGTGAAAGTTGTGTTCACTGGTGTGTTCACTGGTTTGACAGAGTTGTTTGTTTGTGGACTGAGAGAAATGTATTTGCTCCACGATCCTCTTTTGGTTTGTTTCAGGTCTTGCAAATTTGGGAGAAGGCTTGTAAAGGTGTTATCTATGTTACATCAAAGGTTTTCATGGTTTATTTCTCTGAAAGATGAGTTTCAAAGTTAGTGTGTGTTTGTATAGTCCAGATGGACTAGTGGAAGTGTTTTGTGTATGAAGGTTGGTGCATTTGGTGCGGATGAATCTGAAAGCATCTGAGATGTGTTCTTGTGTACAGTGAAGCATGTTATGTTGCATGCATGTCATCTTCTTGTTGCAGAAGTGTGTACTTGAAAGTTCATTGGTGTTTTCATTAGGTTTGGCCGACCTAATGTTTACACATCATGTGAAGGATAAGTATCAATTAAGGAAGCATGTGATTGATCTAAGATGTTGTTTTGGGTCTTGGTTAAGTGTTGGTTTGGTTCACTCTCATTATCTTTCACCGTGGGAATGTTGAGTTGTTGACCTAATTTGAATTTGTAATATGAAGTGTGTGTAGCTAACCTTGGAGAAAGTTTCTAAGGTTGAAGATGGTATAAATACAAGTTGAGATGTTATGGATTGATGTATCAGAATGCCACAAGTGTGAGAAGCAAGATTTTGTAAAAGAGAATTGAGGTAGCAATACTTTAATGTGTTAAACTCCTAAAAGTAGTGAGCTAATGGTGTTTGCAATCTTTTGATCAAGGTTGTGAATGTGTGGAAGTTATTGTGGTGGATTGTTTGTTGCATTTAGAAAGTATTCTCTGTGTTACATTCTTATTTCTATCTTTTTGTATCTGTAGGTAGTGAGCCTCCTTGTTGGAAAATGAGTCCTATCTGTAGGTAGTGAGCCTCTTTGTAATTAGTTTTGGAATTACTTTATATTGTGAGTTAATCCTCACCATGGTTTTTCCCTTATTGGGTTTTCCATTTAAATCTGGTGTTTCTTGAATTGATATTGCTTTCTAGTATTTGTATTTCATAATCATACTTAATAACAAAATAAAATGTATGTGAATTTGATAATTGTTTGAGATTGGTGACAACTTATTCACACCCCCCCTCTATGTTATCATGTGCCTTTCAACATCTTGTGGTCAAATGAATGATACCTAAAGTAAATATTTGACAAGTTAATAAAATATACATTGGGTCTAACATAGATGACTAATCTATATATACACATACTCCTTTAGGTCCTTAGAAATATCAATCTCAACACACACTTTTGAGGGTGAATCAAAGAAAAATTATTAGGCTCAACACAAATGACCTTACCAAGCAAGGTAGAAATAGTGGTTAAAATAATTCAATAGGCTAAAGATAACCCTAGAAATTCAAGTTAAACAATCACAAAAAATGTCTTTTCATTTGAGAAGAAAAAGTCACACATCCAAAATTAAAAACTAAGAGAGACACACGGATATACCATGGGCCATGTCTAAAGATAACCTCTACATGGCTAGCCTCAACAAAATATAAGCAAAAATAAATAAATTTAGTAAGGTTTTGAACTACATAAAACCATATCTCATGTGTGGCCCAATGCATATCAAGAAAGCTAACTCCTAGAAAAAAAGAACATATGTATATAACATTTGCATGAGTATGGAGTTCTCCCCATAAGCATGGTGTTTTTGTCTTGCGACTGAAAAAAGGTGGCTGGTGGAAAGACTTGACAACTGAACGTTAACGTGTCCCACATCCCATTTCCAAGAAAATGTGTGAGCACCAGAAGGTTTTCAAAATAATTGTTTGACATGGATGGAAAAAAATCCAAAAATGTGGCATTCAAAACCATTATTTGTAAATATCAAAAAGCCCAGACGAGGTCGTATTTTTTCCATTTTTGGATAGCGATGTTTTAGAGGATAGCAACGGGAAGAGTTGTAGGAATTTGAAGCTCCTTAAGGTATGTATATATGCTCTATGTATGTGCCAATTTTCCATTCTACCATGAATACTGAAGAAATGAATGGTTATTCATTGCAGAGTTTTTGTTTTGTGATTTTTTGTTGAGGGTCTTTTAATTTCATTTCCTCCAATCAACTGGTTTTGAAAATTTTCACTTGCAGAATGAAATAGATGACAACCCATTGTGGAAATATGAGTGAAATAACTGAATGAGGTTTAGAGAGACCAAAAACCATTGTATGTTTCAAAATAATTCAATAAGGTTTACAGAAACCACAAACTATTGTGAAAATCACATAAAGCCCAGAACATCGCCATTGTTCACATTTTTATTTTGAATGTTGCAAGGTTTTCATTGGGAAAAGGCCTATTTAGTTCAAAGGTAGGTCTGATAATGTTTTTTTGTGTCTAGGGTTTTTAAAGTTTTTGTTTCGTTTCCTCTGTGTATGCTATTTTTTGAATTTTTCTATCAAATGAATTAAGCGAAAAGCCATTGTGGAAAAATGAGTGAAATTAGTGAATAATGTTTATAGAAAGAAGAATCTATGGGTTCTATAATGAAATGCTATATTTTGAAAACCACATAAAACCCAAAATGTCGCTATTGTTCACATTCTTATTCAAAATGGATAAAAAAGCATAAAACATGGCATTCAAAATCATAATTCATAAATATAGAAAAGTCCACACAACATCCCATTTTTGGCACCATTTTATATGCTGTCATTTTTGAAAACACACTATCTCCTAAAATTCAGACTATTGTAAAACCCTTTAGAAGTAACAACCCAATTGGTTACTCACACCTGACCTCAATTTGGTATTTTTTATGATTTTATGGAGAACCATTTGTGATTTTGATAGTAGGAATGTAATGAAATTTGAAAACAACTATTATTATGAAATGTGCAAGGCAGATTGTTTGTTGTGTTGGAAAACACACTATCCTATGTTTGTCATAGTTCAAATTATTATTCAGAATGGAGAAAAAGGTGGAAAACGTGGTGTTCAAAATAATAATTTACAAATAGAAAAAAGCCCAGATGACATCCCATTTTTTCCACCATTCCATACATTATCGTTTTGGAAAACAAAGTGTTTCATCAAACTCCGAGTGTTGTAAGGGCCTTTAGAAGTCACAACCCAATTGGTTACTGACCCCTAAACTCTATTTGGTATATTTTGTGATTGTGTGGAGAACCTTTTGTGATTTTGATAGTAGGAATGTAATGAAATTTGAAAACAACAGACATGTATTAGGATACCTCGAAGGAACAGTGTTATACATGGTTTGCTATGTTGGAAAACACACTGTCTTATGTCAGTTAACTATTTCCTACCTTTCGTGGATGTTTGGTCCTATTTTTTGGTATAGTCCAAGTGTCTTTTCAATTTTTTCATGTGATTGGAATAAAATGCCCTGACAGAAAAGAAGGCCAGATGGACAAATTGTACTGATGGAAAGTCTTGATTGTTGAACATTAACTTTGACCTATCATGTCATGTCCCATTGCCGAGAAAATGTGTCAGGACCCATGGGTTTTCAAAATCATATTTTGGAATGGACAAAAACCCTAAAAAAATTGGTATTCGAAACCATTTTTTGCAAATAGAAAAACAAGGTGCAAAGAATGTAATGAAATTGGAAAATGGTAGGTATTATGATACTTGCAAGGCACAGTGTTGTTATAGATGGTTTGCAGTGTTGGAAAACACACTTTCCTATTTCAGTTAGTTTGTTATGAAGAGTTTTATTTCGTTACTCCAAGAATGTAATGCAATCCACTTTCAAATTTTGGAACAACTCTTTGATACAGTCGAAATGTCATTTCAGTTTCTTTATCTGATTGGAACAAAAAAAAAGCTTGAATTATTTGCAATGTTGGAAAACACACTATGTCTTCTTACTTGCATAGGGTTTTAAAACAGCATATGCATTGCTTGTTTCTTAACAAGTAGGGTTTTCCAACATGCATACTCACTAAATAGAAACAATTTCTTGAAAAGATTTTGTAATATAGACATTTTGAATGTATTGAAAATTCCTTTCAAAATTTATAAGGAATTTTAATTTCAGCATAAATTGCATTTAAATTTCACATGGCTGAAAAAAAGTGCACAAAATAATTGCAATTTGGAAAACAAAATGTTCAGTTGTAGTTATTTCAATGTCCTTGTTTAAATGTAAATGTTTTTCTCATGGTGGGTTCCTTGATTCTTAACACCCATGGTTTTACAACATGGAATATTACAAGATAGTATGAATGTCTTTGAAATCGCACATTCCATTGTTGTGTTTCAATTTCAGTCAATTGAAAAAAAAAGTGCACAAAATAATTGTAAATGGGAAACAAAGTGTTGGGTTTCAATGTCAAATAGCACATCTGTCATTTAAGGGGGAATCTATTAACCCTCAACACATAGTGTGATTCATACTATGCACTAAATTTTGTTTTGCAACAATTTATGTTGGAAAATCCTAGTTGTTAAGAAACAAGCAACCCAAATAGTGTTGTAAAATCCTTTGCAACACTATTGGATAGTACCCATCACCTCAATTTGTTTAGTTTTCTCCTCCAACTTGTCCACTTGCACTCAAACCTTCAACTTTCCCTTTCAACGTTCAGACTGGAAACAAATAGTATTTTCACCTTTCTTTTCGCAAACAAAAAAGGCCCAATACCTGTAACCATGGCCAGGAAAGCATGTCAGCACTGGTAGGTTTTCAAAATAATTTTTTTGTGTGAATGGAAAAAATGCCAAAAATGTGGCATTCAAAACCATTATTTGCAAATATCAAAAATCCCAGACAAGGTCCGATTTTCTCCATTTTTGGATAGTGATGTTTTGGTGGATAGCAACGAGAAGAGTTGTAGGTGTTTGCAACTTTGTAAGGTATGTATATCTACTTTGTGTGTGTACCATTTTTCCATTCTACCATGAACACTAAAGAAATGAACGACTATTCGTTGCTAGAAAACAGTATTTGCACCTTTCTTTCTTGAAACAAAAAATGCCCAATACCACAAAAGAAATAGTATTTTCACCTTTCTTTCTTGAAATAGAAAAGGACCACGTCATTCTCTTCCACTCTTTACATGACACAGAAAAGAGACTTTCTAAGAAAGAAAACTTGCTCGCCTTTTCCCCCCAGCTACAGGCAAGAAAACCCAGTTGACAACACTATTAACTCCCACCTAACCATCGCCGGACATTTGCTCCCACTGCCACTTTTCTCTGTGATCGCCCATCTGGCAGGCCCCGCACTACGATGTCTTGTCATGTTATGTATGTTTCCATGTATGTTGTTATGTATGTTTTTCATGAATTTTTGTATGTACATAGGTACTTTTGTCTAGTATTTAGCCGGCTCCTATGCTGCAATAATGTAATGAAGTTTAGTTTCAAATTTTGGAACAACTCTTTGCAACAATCCAAATGTGATTTTGCTTTCTTTATCTAATTGGAGCAAATAAATTACTTGCATTATTTGTGGAGTTGGAAAACACACTATGTCCTATCAATTGCAAAGGGTTGTAGAACACTATATGGGTTGCTTGAACATTTCTTAACACCATATATGGAGACAATGTGTTTTCCAATACTGCAAATAACATGAGCACTTATTTGGTCAAATCAGATGAGGAAAATGAAAATTCCATTTTTATTTCATGTTACATAAATAGGTGATTTTTTTTATGAGTTAGATTTCTCCTTATTGGAACAAATGAATTGCTCCCATTATTTGCACAGTTGGAAAACACACGGTCTCCTATCTATTGTAGAAGGTTTTACAACACTATATATGGAGACAATGTGTTTTCCAAGTATGCAAATAATGTGACTATTTATTTCATGGTCAAATCATATGAGGAAATTCAAATTCCATTTTGATGTCATGTTACATACATAGGTGCTTTTTTGTCTAAAGTTAAAAAGATAGACAAAATGCACGTAACATTGCCATTGTCCACATTTTTCATTTCTTGAGTTTGGTGGGTGGGAGGGAAGCTTTGAAGAGGAAAGTGGAGTTGCAAGCAACTAAACTGCTAGAAACCCCTCAAATGCATTGTTCGTTGCAGTGCATAGGCATTTTCCACATTTTGATTTTGTAGTTTGCTGGTTGGGGAGGGACTTGCGGTCAAGGATGGAGACAGTGTGTTTTCCAACACTACAAATAATGTGACCATTTATTCGGTCAAATCAGATGATTGCACAATTTGAAAAGACACTGTCTCCTCAGTTGCAGAGGGTTTTATAACACTATATGGGTTGTTTTTTTCTTAACACCTTATATGGAGACAGTGTGTTTTCCAACACTGTAAATAATGTGAGCATTTATTTGGTCAAATCAAATGAGGAAAATGAAATGCAATTTTTATCGCATGTTACATACATAGGTTCTTTTTGTTTATGAGTTATCTTTTTCTTGATTGGAAAAAATGAATTGCTCACATTATTTGTACAATTGGAAAACACACTATCTCCTCTCTCTTGCAGAGGTTTTTACAACATAATAGAGGTTGCTTGTTTCTTAACACCTTATATTGAGACAGTGTGTTTTCCAACTGTGTAGATAATGTGAGAATTTATTTGGTCAAATCAGATGAGGAAAATGAAATTCCATTCTGATCTCATGTCATAATAGGTTCTTTTTGTTAATGAGTTAGATTTCTCCTTATTGGAACAAATGAATTGCTCCCATTATTTGTACAGTTGGAAAACACACTATCTCCTCTTAGTTGTAGAGGGTTTTACAAACACTATAAGGGTTGCTTGTTTCTCAACACCTTATATGGAGATAGTGGGTTTTCCAACACTGCAAATAATGTGAGCATTTATTTCATTGAATCAGATGAGGAAAATGAAATGCCACTTTGATCTCATGTTACATACAATGGTGCTTTTTTTTTATGACTTAGCTTTCTCCTAATCGGAACAAATGAATTGCTTGCATTATTTCCATAGTTGGAAAACACACTATCTCCTCTCTCTTGCAGAGAGTTTTACAACACTATATGGGTTTCTTATTTCTTAACACCTTATATCGAGACACTATGTTTTCCAACTGTGCAGATAGTGTGAGAATTTGTTTGGTTGAATCAGATGAGGAAAATGAAATGCTATTTTGATCTCATGTTACATAAATAGGTACTTTTTGTTGATGAGTTAGCTTTCTCCTGATTGGAAAAAATGAATTGCTCCATTATTTGCACAGTTGGAAAACATACTATCTCCTCTTAGTTGTAGAGGGTTTTACAAACACTATAAGGATTGCTTGTTTCTAAACACCTTATATGGAGATAGTGGATTTTCCAACACTGCAAATAATGTGAGCATTTATTTCGTCAAATCAAATGAGGAAAATGAAATGCCACTTTGATCTTGTGTTACATACATAGGTGCTTTTTGTTTATGAGTTAGCTTTCTCCTGATTGGATCAAATGAATTGCTCGCATTATTTGTACAGTTGGAAAACACACTATCTCCTCTCTCTTGCAGAGGGTTTTACAACACTATATGGGTTGCTTGTTTCTTAACACCTCATATTGAGACACTGTGTTTTCTAATTGTGCAGATAATGTGAGCATTTGTTTGGTTGAATCAGATGAGGAAAATGAAATGCCATTTTGATCTCATGTTACATAAATAGGTGCTTTTTTTTTATGAGTTATCTTTCTCCTTATTGGAACAAATGAATTGCTCCCATTATTTGCACAATTGGAAAACACACTATCTCCTCTTAGTTATAAAGGGTTGTACAAACACTATAAGGGTTTCTTGTTTCTAAAAACCTTAAATGGAGATAGTGGGTTTTCCAACACTACAAATAATGTGAGCATTTATTTTGGTGAATGAGATGAGGAAAATGAAATGCCACTTTGATATCGTGTTACATACATAGGTGATTTTTGTTTACGAGTTAGCTTTCTTCTTATTGGAACAAATGAATTGCTTGCATTATTTACATAGTTGGAAAACACATTGTTTCCTCTCTCTTGCAGAGGGTTTTACAACACTATATAGGTTGCTTGTTTCTTAACACCTTATATCGAAACACTATGTTTTCCAACTATACAGATAATGTGAGCATATTTTTGTCAAATCAGATGAGGAAAATGAAATGAAATTTTGATCTCATGTTACATAAATAGGTGCTTTTTGTTGATGAGTTTGCTTTCTCCTGATTGGAACAAATGAATTGCTCCCATTATTTGCATAGTTGGAAAATATACTATCTCCTCTTAGTTGTAGAGGGTTGTACAAACACTATAAGGGTTGCTTGTTTCTGAACATCTTATATGGAGACAGTGGGTTTTCCAACACTGCAAATAATGTGAGCATTTATTTCAGCAAATGAGATGAGTAAAATGAAATACCACTTTGATCTCGTGTTACATAGGTTTTTTTTGTTTACGAGTTCACTTTCTCTTGATTTTATTTTTGTTTACGAGTTAGCTTTCTCCTAATTGGAATAAATGAATTGCTTGAACAGAATGAATGTTCATTACTTCACAGTTCCAGCATAATGGAAAAATGGCAGATGTGATTGTTGATATATATAAGTTAGTGTTAGCAATAGGTTAAATTGGAAATTAAATTTCCAATGTACAATTTAATATGTTTGTTTATTGTTTGTGCAAGCTGGCATTTTGCACTCAATAGAACATATAAAGTGTATATTGGTGAAATTTAGAATTAAAAAAAAAAAATTTAGAACCAAATGTCTTTAATTTTCCAATTTAATATATTGCTAACACTTGTCTTTCTTCCAGGTGGTTGATAAAGGGGAGGAAAGAAAAATGAACAAAACACAAGTAGGTGGATTGCGAAGGATGCTTGAGGAGATGTTAACCTTCTGCATTAAATACAGGTGATTATGGCTGCCATAGCTTGAATCACAAGTGTAGTGGACAATTAAATTTCCAAAAATTATTATGCATTTACAAATTCTGATTTGTTTGAAATTGTGAAATGTTGGGGTTTTCAATCAGCTGCTATTTTCATGTGATTTTTAAGTGTCTTGTTTTAATTTGAAATTTTCCACCAAAAGAGTTTATATGTGGACATGTAAGTATGTGAAATTAGTTACAAACAAAATTCAAAGTGAAGAACCTAGTTCAAGGGAAATGTATGTAGATATTTTGAGTTTGGACCATATTCATGGTTACCTAAAATTGTATCAGTATCTAGACAAGGTGTAACAGCAATTTCTTCACTTGAACTGGGGTCTTCACTTGAAGTGTGTTCTTCACTTTGAAATGTGAGTAGCAACAGAGGCTTTTCTGAGTATTTCCTATTTTATGAAATGGTGAATATGCGTGCTCTTGACGGTCCATCATATGATGTTGTACTAATTTAAATCTCCTTTCTGTCTCTCGAGTTGAATATTTCTCCATATTTAAAAGTTCTATTTAATGTTAGTTTTCCATCATCTGTCATTTTTTTGTGGTTCTTAAGTGTTTTCGTAATAGTTCTTTTTACAATTTCGCTATTTTTCTAGAATATTTAGTAAGTTATAAATGGTTCATTTTGAACATCTGATGCAAATTTTGTACAATGTTGTTTGTATATCCTATTTCTGCTCTTTATCAGTATGTTTTGATTTGACCACCACACTGCAAAAGATGTGAAGATATAACAAGTCATTACTTGAAATAGTTCTCTACAGTGTATTAAATAGAACTCGTAAAGCCAATGGGTAACAATAACCTATGCAAAATGGGTATAACGCCACAAAATTAATTGAAAATTTGGCCTACATTACTTGGCACTAAATATTATAGACAAATAGACAAATTGTAAAAGAGCTATTGGAATAACATCATACATGGAAAGAAAAATGACAAAACTAGAAAATAGGAGGAAATGTTCAGGCAATGGTTAGGTAGGAGTTAATAGTGTCGTCAGTTGGGTTTTCCTACTTGTTGTGGGGGGGAAAAGGCGGGCCAATTTTCTTTCTTAGCAAGTCTCTTTTTTGTGGCATGGGAAAAGTGGAAGGGAAAGTGACGTGGGCAGAAACAAAGCCTGTTCTATTTTGAGGAAGAAAGGAGAAAATATTAATTTTTTTCCAGTATGCACGTTGAAAGGGAAAGCTAAAGGTCTGAGTGCACATGGATTACTTGGAGGAGAATACCGACCAAATTGATGTGACAGGTACTATCCAATAGTGTTGCAGAGGGTTTTACAACACTATTTGGGTTGCTTGTTTCTTAACACCTACGGTTTTCCAACATGAATTGTTGCAAAACCGAATGAAGTGTGTACTATGAATCACACTATGCATTTTGGGGGAATTGAGTCCCCCTTAAATGAGAGATGTGCTATTTGATAGAATACAAAACTATCTATATGTTTTTATATTTGCATTACAAGACAAAGGTTGGGTATAAGTAAAGGTAGGCTTCAAAACACATTGTGTTTCCCAACATTCACTACACAACGTTCATCACTTTCAATGAGTTAATTCATTATTGCCAATAATGGCAAGAAATTGGTGTTCTTTCTTTTTGTAATGCACACCTAGATATAATGGTTTAAAAACCAGAAAGGGTTTTGTTATGTTATGATGTGGAGGTTGAAAAATGTAGTGTGTTATGAAGCATGCAATTTGTTATATACTTGAAACTTAAACACAACAATGGAAGGTGTGATTTGGAAGACTTTCATACTGTTTTGTAACATTCCATGTTGTGTAATCATGGGTGTTAAGAAGAAAGAAACCCACCATGAGATGACCCTTTACATTTAAACGGGGAGATTCATATTACTAAAACCCAACATTGTGTTTCCCATTTACAATTATTTTGTGCACTTTTTTTTTCAATCGACTGAAATTTAAACACAACAATGGAATGTGTGATTTTGAAGACATTCATACTGTCTTGTAATATTCCATGTTACAAAACCATGGGTGTTAAGAATCAAGCCACCCACCATGAGACAACCCTTTAACTTTGAACAAGGAGATTCAAATAACTGAAACCCAACACTGTGTTTTGCCAATTGCAATTATTTTGTGCACTTCTTTTTTCAATCATGCAAAATTCAAATGCAATTTATGCCCAAATTAAAAGTCCTTATAAATTTTGAAAGGGATTTTAAATACATTGAGATTGTCTATATTACAAAAGCTCTTGAAGGCATTGTTTTTCTTTAGTAATAATTCATGTTGGAAAACCCTAGGTGTTAAGAAACAAGTAATGCATATACTATTCTAAAACCTTATGCAAGTGAGAAGAGACGATGTGTTTTCCAAGACTACAAATAATGTGAGCATTTTATTTGTTCCAATCAGATAAAGAAACCAAAATGACATTTCGTCTATACCAAAGAGTTGTTCCAAAATTTGAAATTGGACTTCATTAAATTCTTGGCACCTCTTTTTGCTATTTTCAAATAATGCTTTCAAATTCCATGTTTTTCTAAGTTTTTCTCCATTCCAAAATATGATTTTGAAAACCCACTGGTGCTAACACGTTTTCCCAGCTATAGGATAGGCCACAGAGTGAACGTTTAACCGTCAAATCTTTACGTTGGTGCTACTTTTCTATCCATCCACCTTTTCTATTGGGGTGTTTTGTTCCAATCAGATGAATAAAGTGGAATGAGATTTCCACTCTAGCAAAGAGAAATTTGAAAGTGGATTTTATTACATTCTTGGAGCATACCAAAACAAAATTGTTAGATATTGTGCATGGTTTATGATTTCTCTAAATGTTATTCGATAATTTCACACATATTTCCACAATGGGTTGCTAGTTATTTCATTAAGCAATTACAAAATTCCAAATTTCTCATTGCTCACTACCAACCTACAAAACATAGCTATTGAAAATAGGACCTCGTTTGGGATTTTTCTATTTCAAAATAATGGTTTTCAATGACATGTTTTGGGATTTTTGTCCATTCTGAACAATTATTTTGAAAACAAGATAATTGTTATGATGCATATGACATGCATTTTTGTAGGGAGAATAGCCTGCTCCCAATTACGGAAGGTGATCTTGCGACATGGCTTACACATGATAATGTATTTCCCTTCTTCATGGATAAGACATGTTTTCTTATCATTGCTAGTTGATTTGTGGATTCAATTGTGTAAGGATATTTGCATGAACATTTTAGATCAGACTCTATGATCCAAAAACATAATGACTAATATTGACTTCTTCATCATGATGTTGGATCATGAAGTGTGATAAAAAATGTTGATGCAAGAATTCTTACAAAATCGAATCCGCAAATCAACTAAAAATAACCAATATGGATTGTGGAAAATTCATATCATTTATGTTTGATTATGTTATCATTTCAAACACATGTTTTTTTAGGGACAATAGCTTGATTTTACTATATTTTTTAGGGAGATTAGCTTCTGCCTTGGAATTGGGCGTTGCTATTTTCCCTAGAAGAATGCATGTCAAAGGCATCATAACATACAAAAACCCTATGATGGGATGACATAATGTGGAAAATAATTGGTGGTTGGAAAACACTGTGTGTTGTGAGTTCTTTCATTCTACACATTGGAATCTAAAGGTTTCACAGCACGGGGTGGAGTTGTAGGTGAGGGATATATAAAAGCATCCAAATTCAACTAAGGGGTGATTAACAAATTGGGATGTTGCTTGTGAAGGGTTTGTAAATGGTAATTGGTTTGCAAATATAATAACACCCAGTGTTTTCTGACATGTAATTACACATTGTTGGCCTTGGCAATCTATGAATATGTCGGCCTCTCCATGCCCGATACAAGTATTAGATAAAAGACATGTCAACATTTCATGACAATTGGGCGTCTTTGGAGCTACTTTGTAGTATTTGCAAATCAATCTCTTCTCTCTAGGACACATGACCACCTCTTCCATAATCTCATCCAGTCAACTCCATGTTGATGGAAGGTATCATCCATGTATGATGGAGAGAAGTGCATGTTTTGGAATTGAGAAAGGTATTCTTGAAAGTTCCCAGTTGTCATGAAATGTTGTCATGCTGGTAGGGGGGACAACCCTATGTGTTTTCCATCTTCCAACTTTTTTGTGCATATTTTGTTTGAAATGTATAAGGTATTGAAATGGAATTTTTCTTGCAAGTAAGGGTTGTTATAAAATATGGAGGTGAACTTCAATACACTGTGTTCTTATAGTCTACATAACAGAGAGTGTTTTCTTTCAAGAAGAATTGAGAAGTGAGGGACAACCCTCTGTGTTTTCCATCGTGCAACTTTTCTTTTTTTGTGCAAATTTTGTTGGAAGCAAGGGCAGTTATAAAATATGAAGGTGAACTTCAATACAGTTTCTTCTTATGGTTTGCATAACACTAATTGTTGTCTTTGAAGAATATTTGAAAAATGTGGGACAACCCTATGTGTTTTCCATCTTGCAAATTTTTTGTGCATCTTCTATTTGAAACGTATTACAATATTCAAATGAAATATTTGTTGCATGTAATGTGTTGTTATAAAATATGAATGTGAACTTCAATATAGTGTTTTGTTACAATTTTCATAATAGAAAGTGTTGTCTTTCAAGAAGAATAGAGAAGTGAGGGAAACCATGTTAACCAAATTGAGGTGGAGGGAGTAACCGATAGGGTTGTTTCTTGTAAAGGGTTTTAGAATATTTTGTGGGTTGCATGGTTTATAACACCCTGTATTTTCCAACCTAAAAATTTAGATAACAGTTTGAATGTCTTGAAAAGCTTTTCTTATTTAGATTGTATGAATGTAAAAAAGGTACATCCAAAAATTACAGCTCTTACTTATGGTATAAATTTTAATTAACTATCTTCATGTGATTGAAAAAAATAAATGGACAAAATAATTGTATGTTGTAAAACACATTGGGTTACTTGTATGGTGTTTTACAATAGTGTGGGTTGTGCATTTCAAATTCTTCTTTTCATTGAAAATAGATATGCTTGATTCTACAAATGGTGCAATAAATTTTGGAACTTTAACTGTCCATAACACTTGCAACAATTTTACAGTTTATAGGAAACCAAGGATGCAAAGAGTAAAGGGGAAATTGCTACCTACATCAAAAAAATTCATTGACATGGACAACACACCTGAAAGGGTGTGTAGTGGCGCATCTTCTTTGGGGCAGTTGTGTTCATGAAACATGCAGGTAGCATCTAGTAATTATAAGATGCAATCAAATGTATAATTTTAATCTCTCATAAGTGGTTACGATGTTGACAAGAAAGTGGGAATGTTTTAATCAGGAGGCAACAATGACAATATGGAGGAAGTCCCCTCATTTGAGGAAAACGGTGAACCCTAAGGTAGCGACGTCTTTGGTAATTGATTGTGAACTTCCAATTGCCCTTTCCTTCCTATGCATCAATCATTCTTTACAATTTTAGGTACAAAATATCATGTCTATTACAAATATGTTGATTTGGGTAGTATATTGTTCCTTTCATTTAGGAAAATAATTAGGGAGACCATCACACTCATGCCATAGTCCAGGACCACAAGGTAAAGCATGGAAAGCATGCAAAGGGAAACCCTAAGGATGGAGAGGGACCCAATGAAGCACGGGGTGATGTAGTGGATGGAAAGGTAGATATAATAACTAAATTATTGCATCGTTTCATAGTGTGTAGATGTTGTGCATTCAATTTATTTGAATATCAAATATATTAAGCAATTTTATTTTCCAAATTTGTTGTGCAGGTTGCTACTAAATACAAAAGAGAAGTGGTGAATGGTATATATATATATTACTGTATTATGGAAGAATGTACGAGAAAGTATTATGATTGAGAGTGTTCAACATGCATAGGTTTCAGCATCACCACCTTCCTATTCTTGAGGCACCAAAGCATGGTCAAACTGCATTGGGGGGGGGAACCAAAACAACCCACTCCTCCCCCTGATAAATTGAAAGATTACCTTCTAAAGGTGGAAAATATGGAGTACCAAATGAATATATGGCAACATTTTTAGCATAAGCGTGTTATTAGACATGTCTATGCAAAATATGGAAAATATAGCTTCCTTCAACTTCCTCAACAAGGAAAAGATGAGGTGAATAGGAAAATGGCATTATACAACAATGAAAAGAGGAAGGAGGAGAGAAGGAAAAAAATATTACAATTGCAAGAGAGAAAGAGATGGGAAGGAATGGTAACATTAAACTAAACTATTAATTTTGAATTTTCCTTGCTTCATATTTTATGTTTTGATGCATACAAGGTTCAGTAAATGTTAACTTACATGATATGATAGGGTGATGGTCGAGAATCTATTTCTTCCCTCGAGTAGAGTAGTGTTCATTCCCTAGACAAAGTTGTGCCCAAAGAAGGTGAAGATGATGTTGTCCCTCCTAACCCTGTGTCTAACATTCACAAGAAGCATTGTGCATGGTCAAAAGTTTCAAGGTAGCCTATGAAGAAGAAATGAAAAAAAATGGTGATCTTGAAATCTTTTGTTTAATCTAATGTTTGTTTAGATTATTTGAATGAATTGGTTGCATGCATCTGAGTTTGATGCAACCTTTTAATTCGTCCAATTACACAACAACGATGAACAAAAAATTCCTGCCCTTGAGTAGGTCTTTGCTATTATTTAAGATGAAGCATTTCCCATGGAAGCACAAGTTGATGTTGTTCCTCCCAACGCCTTGTCTAACATTGAGAAGAAGAAGAAGCATGTATGGTTTAAAATTTTCTCACGCCCTCACAAGAAGAAACAAGTACAAATGGTGATTTCAATATCTTTTATTTGATGCTTTTTTTTCATTATTTCAATGAATCCATTGCATGATTTGATGTGACGTTTCAATTCCTGCTATTACATGGGAATGATGAACAATGCAGTCGTACACTCAAAGATGATATTCTTGAGTTGGAAGATGATGTGGAGGCCATGGATGAACAAGATGATGTTTCTCCCAACTTGCCCTATAACATTTAGAAGAAGAAGAAGGACCCTATACAGTTTAAAGTTTCCTTTCGCCCTCGCAAGAAGAGCGAGAACAAACGGTGATTTCTAAATATTCTATTTCATGTTTGTTTTGATTATTTCAATGAATTGGTTGTTTGCATCTAAATTTGATGTGACGTTTCAAATCTTGCTATTACAAGGCAACGATGAACAATGGACTCTTTCCCTTGAAGAGGATACTCATGATTGTGAAGACAAAGCACATGCCATGGAAGAACAAGATGATGTTCTTCCTCCCAACCCACCGTATACCATTAGAAGAAGAAGGATTGTATACGGTTTAAAGATTCCTCATGCCCTCACAAGAAGAAATGAGAAGAAATGGTGATTTCAAAATCTTCTATTTAATGTTTGTTTTGATTATTTCAATGAATTCATTTCATGCATCTAAATTTCATGTGACGTTTCAATTCCTACTATTACAGGTGAATGATGAACAACTGAGTCCTGCCCTCCAATAGGATACTATTGATTTCAATGATGAAGCCGAGGACATGGAAGAAGAAGATGATGTTGTTCCTCCCAAACCCCCATCTACCAATGTTCAGAGGAAGAAGGAGTGTATATGGTCTAAAGATTCCTCATGCCCTCACAAGAAGAAACAAGAAGAAATGGTGATTTCGAAATCTTCTATTTAATGCTTTATTTCATTATTTCAATGGATTTGTTACATGCATCTGAATGTGATGTGACATTTCAATTCCTGCTATTACAAGCCAACGATGAACAAAAGAGTCCTACCCTCCAACCGAGTTCAAGGGAAGATGAAGCAGATGCCATGGAAGAACAAGATGTTGTTCCTCCCAACCCACCATCTAATAATGTTGAGAAGAAGAAGAAAAAGGAGTGTATACGATTAAAAGTGTCAAGGTGCCTTGACATGGACGAACTAGAAGAAATGGTGAATTCCAATTCTTATATTTAATGTTTTTTTTATTATTTTAATAAATCATTTGCATGTAGCTCAATTTGAAATGACCTTTGAATTCTTGCTATTACAAGGCAAGGATGAACAATGGAGTGTCGGCCTTGACCTAATTGGCCATATCTTTGTAATTGAAATGGGAGATGCTAATACAGATGGACATGTGGATGGGGAGACCCCTGGCCTGCAAGTGGGGCAAGGAAATAAAGATGGAGATGGGGATGAGAAGAGCACTGGCCTCCAAGTGGGAGAGGGTAACAGAGATGGACATTAGGATGGGGAGAACACTGGCTTGCATGTGGAACTAGGTAACACAAATGGACATGGGGATGGGGAGAGCACTGGCTTGCAAGTGGGAGAGGGTGATAAAGATGGACATGGGGTTGAGGAGAGCATTGACCTACAAGAGTGAGATGTCAAAAATGATGGACATGGGGATGAGGAGAGCACTAGCTTGTAAGTGGGAGAGGGTGATAAAGATGGACACGAGGATGAGGAGAGCATTGTCCTACAAGGGGGAGATGGCAATAAAGATGGGCGTGGGGCTGGGGAGAGCACTGGTTTGCAAGTGGGAGAGGGTAATAAAGATGGACATAGGGATGGGGAGAGCACTGGCTTGCAAGTGGGAGAGAGTAATAAAGATGGACACGGGGATGAGAAGAGCACTGGCTTGCAACTGGAAGAGGGTAATAAAGATAGACACAGGGATGAGGAGAGAGCTAGCTTGCAAGGGGGTGATGGCAATAAAGATGGACATGGGGATAGGGAGAGATGTGGTGTGGCATCTATATCGATATCAAACCCAACACACTTCCATTCTTTTGTTCTTATTTCTTTATGAATCTTTGAATGTGCCTTCAATTATGCTTCACGTCAATGATGTTTCCATTGCAAGAAAATCTAGTGGATGAACAAATTGTAGAGTTCAATGGCATAACTCTTAAGGTCGGTGATCACGTCGACCTTTGGAGGCTACGTAAATGGGTTGTCAAAGGCATTATACATGTTTTTTCTAGAAACACTTAGACACATTGCTTTCAACACCTAGAAAATTGTCTCAGAGTCAACATTGTTGAGGCTATTGTTGGTGAACACTACGTGCCTTTTCCATGTCCTGGCACAGAGACTGTCAGAGAGTGCATAGGTGGATTTTTCATATGAAACCTCTCCGAGATGAAGCATTTTGTTCTAGAGGTACACATAAATGATATGTTATTGTATGTATATATATATATATCATACTACATATATTGTTTCCATGCATACGTTAATTCTCATTAATTGTTTGCTATAGGGTGAAGGTGTTAAACCTGCCAAGGACAAAGCACAACCTATGAATAAATATATTGTTTCACATTCATCATCTACGAGGGTTCATGGAATTGGAATCACCCCTCCTGAAATACACAAGGACCCTAATAAGCATTCCATATATTATGTAGGCATGAACTCCATTGCAAAGAATAGGCAGTGTAGGAATAGATGAGACAGGCGTTCAATACATTTTCTACATTGTCAGTTTCATAATTTGATTATTGAACAGTTGTGGTGTAGAGATACACCATTTTCATATGTTTGAATACTATGTTGTTAAACATTTGATAGGATACTTTTCATGGGTTTCTCTAATTATTTGATTATTAAACAACTATGTTGAACATATATACTAATTTCATAAAATAATTGGAACACATATATTGGAACATTATATGTTGAACATATATTGGAACACATAATTGTTATCCATTTCATATCATACTTTTCATAGCTCTATAATTTTTTTGTTATGATGAAGAATTTTATGAATTCCACTTTCAATTTTTAGAACAAGTATTTCATTGATTGTGCATATTTCCTTTTTCCATGTGATTGGAACAAATAAAATGGTAGCAGTGTTTGTAGTCTTGGAAAACACACTGTCCCATGTTAGTTATTTTGTTATGATAAGTATTTATTTCATTATGACCAATAGGGCAATGAAGTCCACTTTGAATTTTTAGAGCAATTCTTTTCTAGGGTGGAGATGGCATATTTCCATTTTCCATGTGATTGAAACAAGTAAAATGCTTGCATTCCTTGCACTATTGGAAAACACACTGTCCCCTCCGACTATTTTCCTTACACAAATTTTTTATTTCACATGCTCCAAAAATGAAGTGAATTCCTGATTCAATTTTTACATGAAGGCTTTGGTAGAGTTTAGCTGGAGCTTTTCCCTTTTCCATGTCATTGTAACAAATAAAATGCTTGTATTCTTGTTTTGGAAAATACATTGTCCCTTGTCTGTTATTTGCTTCTCAACAAGTCTTCATTTCCTACGCTCCCAAAAAGAAATGAAGTCCACTTTCAACTTTTAGAACGACCATTAGGTAGATTGGAAATGTTATATTTCGTTTTTCCATGTCATTGGAACACATAAAACGAGTGTAGTGATTGTAATTTTGGAAAACACAATGTCCCCTATTACTTATTTCTTTCTAATTAGTAATTATTTATGACACTTCATAAATGCATTTATGTCCACTTTCATATTTCATGAAATGTTTTATATTTTATAGGCTCCCATAATGTAATCAAGTCCACTTTCAATTTTCATCACTAGTTGGTTGAGTACAAATGTCATTTCCTTTTTCCATGTGATGGGAACAAATTAAATGCTTGCATTGTTGGTAGTGTTCAAAAACGCACTGTCCTATGTCAGTTACTTCGATATGAATACTTACTTATGTATGTCATCTTACTTACAAATGTAAGCACATGTCAATATCTTTGATCATGTAATTATTGAACAATTATGGTGTGGAATTACATTATATTTGATCATCTACTTATTGAATAATTATGGTGTCCACTTCCATTATATGTGATCCTCTTATTTTTTATCTATTATCATGTGGAATTACAGTACTTTGGTATGTTTCAAGACTGCGGTCTTCTACCAAGAGTTCCATTGTCTAATTGTGTCCTCCCCAATTTGTGACCTCACCAGTTCATAGATCAGGGTCAAAAGTGTTTATTGCTCTTAATTAAATAAAATATAAGACTATGTTCTTGCAGATTTCATTACCTTCATGTTTTTTAAGACCCCTTTCAGCAAATATTTGATTTCAATATTTGTTCATACCTTTCCAATAGAAAATGCACATAACAGTTGCATTATGGAAAACACACTAGGTTGTGACTGTCTTCTAAATTCTTCTTGAATGAATGCATTCTTTTATGCAGACTTTAACAAAAAAATGCTTTCAAGTTTTCTTTCTTTTTTTATGACAACCCTTGCTTTCACCAAACTTTCCATTTCAATGTCTATTCATATGTTTGGAACACACAATGCACATATCAGTCACATGTTGTAAAACATAGTGGGTTGTGATTCACTTCTTATTTGATGTAGAATCTAAGAAAATAATGGTTTGAAGTTCACCTTCCTATTTGTTGTCAACCCTTACTTTCAATAAAACACTCTTCTTCAATATCTTCTCTTATGTTTCGAACACAAAATTTACATATAATTTGCATCATGGAAAACACAATGCATTGTGGCTCACTTCTTATTTTATGCAGGGTGTAAGAAAGGAATGTTTTGAAGTTGACGCCATTGTTCCTTGACAACCCTTACTTTTAGCAAAACACTCTTCTTCAATATTTGTTGATATGTGTCAAAGACAAACTTTACATAACACTTGCATCATGGAAAACACAATGGGTTGTGGCTCACTTCCTAATTTTTGTAGGTTGTAACAAATGAATGTTTTTAAGTTCACGTTGTAGTTTTCTAAGACCCCTACTCTCACCAAAACACTCCATTTGAATATCTATTCATATGTTGTGAACACAAATTTTACATAACAGCTGTAGGATGGAAAACACATAGGGTTGTCACACACTTTTCAAATCTTCTTTAAAGTGAAAAGTAGTGTTATGCACACTATAAGAAGACACTGTATTCAAGTTCACCTTCATATTTTATAACTGCCCTTGCTTCCAACAAAATTTGCACACAAAAAAAATGGGTTGCACAATGGAAAACACAGAGGGTGGTCTATTGCATCTCAATTCTTCTTGAAATACAACACTTTAGTTTATAACAACCCTTACTCATAGCAAAAATTTCCTTTAAATACCGTTATACATTTTGAACACAAGATGCACAAAAAAGAAAAGGCGGAGGATGGAAAACACAAAGGGTTTTCCCAGACTTTTCAAATCTTGTAGTGAAGTTCACCTTCATATTTTATAACTGGCCTTGCTTGTAGCAAAAGTTCCAAAAAAAAAAAGAAAAATAAAAAAAGGTTGTAGGATGGAAAACACAGAGGGTTGTCCTTCATTTCCCAGTTCTTCTAGCAAAACAACACTTTCTATTTTGTAGACTATAAGAACATAATGTATTGAAGCTCACCTTCATATTTTATATAACAACCCTTACTTGCAGCAAACATTCTCTTTCAATTCCGTTATACATTTTGAACACAAGATACACAAAAAGAAAGTTGCGGGATGGAAAATGCATAGGGTTTTACCACACTTTTCAAATCTCTTCAAAGACAGCAGTTAGAGTTATGCACACCATAGGAAGACAGTGTATTGAAGTTCACCTTCATATTTAATAACTTTTGTTGCCTCTAACAAAGTTTGCACACAGAAAGAAAAAAAAAGCAAGTTGCACTATGGAAAACATAGAGGGTTGTCCCTCATTTCCTAGTTCTTCTAGCAAGACAACACTTTCTGTTCTACAAACTGTAAGAACATAGTGTATTGAAGCTCACCTTCATATTTGATAACAACCCTTACTTGCAGCAAACATTCTCTTTCAATGCCGTTATACATTTTGAACACAAGATGCACAAAAAGAAAGTTGCAGGATGGAAAACACATAGGGTTTTACCACACTTTTCAAATCTTATTCAAATACAACAGTTAGAGTTATGCACATTGTAGGAAGACAACATATTGAAGTTCACCTTCATATTTTATAACTTTTGTTGCCTCCAGCAAAAGTTGCACACAAAAAAAAAAACCAAGTTGCACTATGGAAAACACAGAGGGTTGTCCCTCGCTTCCCAATTCTTCTAGCAAGACAACACTTTCTATTCTACAGACTGTAAGAACATAGTGTATTGAAGTTCACCTTTATATTTTATAGCAACCCTTACTTGCAGCAAACATTCCAATTCAATACTGTTATACATTTTGAACACAATATGCACAAAAAAACCTCTTGTAGACTAGTCAGAACACTTTAACCAATGACAAATGAGTCTCTTACATTTTTAACTTAGTTTGAATGACTCTTCAATGTCTTTTTAGCCTTGTAAGGAAGGAAATTTGAAACACTCCAAATATTGTTTAATATATGCCTTTTAACAATTTTGTCCTGAGAGGATAGTCAATAAATGGTCTCGATAAATTCATAAATTCAGCAATCCTTATCTTGGAATGGAGTCACCTATGCCCACAAACATTTTCCAAAACAAAATGAGAGTACAACGACTCATATTCCAAAAACAAAATTCATTAAGTCACCAATGTACAAGTCATTTATAGATTTTACACATTTTTTGCAGACCTTGGGCTTCATGATAGCTGCCCAAAACCACCCTACCATGCTCTTCAATATTTACATCATTTAGAATACTCATCAAAAATTCCTCTCACCAATTTTTAAGAGATTCAAATGGTGCAAATTTGACAAGCACAATTTTTAATATACACTTTTTACCCTAACTTAGGGTTTTAACTGCCTAGAGAAAAAGTTCAATATCTTTGAGAATTCAAAATGGATTTGTATGAAACGAAATGAATCATAAAGTAGACTTGGAGGGCTATCATGTAAAATGGAGGATGAAATGATTTATCCCCAGAATATGGTTGTACAATGACCTCAAACATAGAAAATGCAGGAAAAAAACTAAAAAGCAGAGTATGTCATTCATTTTTTCAATATTACATCAATGAAAACACTTTCTATTCTACAAAGTGTAAGAAAATAGTGTATTTAATTTCACCTTCATATTTTATTACGACCCTTCTTGTAGCAAACATCCCATTTCAATTTCCTTATACATTTGGAACACACTGTATAAAAAAAAATGTTGCAAAATGGAAAACACACAAGGTTCTCCCTCACCTCAAAAATATTGTTCTAAGAGAATAGTTTCTATTATGCAAACTGTAAGAAAGTAGTGTATTATAGTTCACCTTCATATTTTCTAACAACCCATTACTTGCAGCAGACATTCCATTTCAATATCCTTATACGTTTCAAAGAGAAGATGCACAAGAAAAGTTGCAGAATGGAAAACATGAATAACTACTGAAGAAAATTACAATATTATACAATCTGAAGAAAATTACAATCCACATTTAATACTGCTAACAATGAGAACTATGTCAACCATTTACAAATGGGTATAATCTCTGTGTTATCAACATCTGGAAGAATTTCCTGCACTCTAATTGTCAAGGTGGACTTTACAGCATACAATGTTGGTGCCCTGCAATTTTCATGTAGCAACTTGAAGGAGGGCCTAACATAGTGGATCTCAAACCTGACAATGTGGTTGAATTTGAACATGGCCAGTAACCATTCCTCTAGAGGACCTATGTGATTACTAATTATATATTCCCCCTTGATGAATCTCATAAACCTCATGCTCAGCTAGTCCGTAAGATTGCGCTTATGTATGATAAATGTTGGTTTGATGCACACATTCCAGATGCAGCTAGCTAGGAAAAGGTCTCGAATTTCACAATAAAGAGACATTGGCCAATCACATAAATTGAAAATCTCTATTTCTAGATTGTAATACTGAACTTCCATGCCCATATGTTCCCATACAGCAAACACGTTGTTGAAGAAGTGAGCATAATTATCATAGTGCAAATCTGTGTGCTTTGGCCCCTTTCTATTAATTCTCGTTAACATCTTTTCCCGCAACCTATACGAGAAGCTCAATTCCTCAATTCGTGCAAGAATATTGCATGGGAGATAGGGGTGGTAGTTGGTCAACCAACTAGCCACCCATGCTTGTGAACTGCATGACATCTTCTATAGAACTATAGCAAGAGGTACTCAAATTCCTAAAATGAAAGACAAAACAACTTTTTTAGAAGGTACACCTACATTCTCTAATTAGAAATACATTGTCAATGCAATGGAAACAGTGAAAAATAAGCGAGCAAAGTGGAAGATATAGATAATGTTAGCACTAAAGAGATTGTACCTATTCTTTGGAACTAAATGCGGCAACACATGCAGTATCTTGAATGGGCATATGGCAACACACGAGTCGAACAGTAGGAAGAACAATGCCTGAAAGGAAAGACAACAAAAATTTCAGCACATACAACAACATTATCTAATTAGAAACACACACACTATGTACAGACAATGTCTTTTCCAACATGGAAATTAATGTCAACATTCTATTTGTTGCAATCAGATGAGTTGAAGTAAGGAATTGTAGAAAAAATAATTTTGTAGCTTTTATTCATATCGTTGATTATATTCATTGCACTTATGTATCTTTCTAACTAAAAGCATTGCTTCCCATTTCATAACTACAAATAGTATGTTGATACATGACAACCTTACTTTCACTAAACATTCCATTTGACTATCTCTTCATATGTTTCGAATAGAAAATGCACATAATAGTTTCAAATGTGGAAAACACACAGGGTTGTGAGACACTATTGATTTTATGCAAACTGTAATAGAACAATGTTATGTTCACCTTCTTGATAGATGATAACCCTTACTTTCAACAAACATTCCATTTCAATATGTCTTCATATGTTTCGATCAGAAAAAAGCACATAACAGTTGGATGATGGAAAACACACTAGGAGGTGACTGACTTCTTCTTTTAAGAAAAATGTAAGAGACCAATGTTTTGAAGTTCACCTTCTTCTTTTATGACAACCCTTACCTTCAGCAAAACAATCCATTTCAATATCTCTTCATACATTAGGAACACAAAATGCACATCATAGTTGGAGGATGGAAAATAGACTGTGTTGTCAGTCACTTCTTATTTTATGTGCAGGCTATAAGAAAAGAATGTTTTTCATTGTAGTTAGCAGAGTCAAATTTTTCAACTTAACTATTTGAAACTCTTAACCACCAAATCCACCCTTGGTTTGCAGAGACTGCCTTCCCCAAATGCCTATTCAGGAAACCCTTCTTTGAAGCCATTCACATGAGGGTAACTAGGAAAACTATATTCCACTCTTTCCCAAACCTTCAAACCAAGTCAAACACATTTATTGAGGCATGTACATGCTTAAAAGAAGGGATATCGTTGCCCTCACCTTTTTTGATGAAACCCTAACCTAAAACATCACTTTTAGTAAGGGAATGTCTATCAAACCTAGAGGCAACAAAGTTGAAGGTAAGATTAAGTTTATGTAGGCTTAATTTGTCATGTTTGAAGAGTTTTTAGAGTTTGAGAAGCTTGGGAAAATTTAATTCCATAAAAACCTCATGAAAATGGCTCAAAATGAGGGTTTAGTGAAAAAGTGTGTTGGGAACTGTATCTTTGAAAAGTAATTGTGGATGTGCTAGTTTCGGTAACTGGTTAATGCTACCTCATCAAAACACCTAATTCAAACAATCCTTTAACAAGTCTGAAAACTTAGGTATCATCTACTTTTGGGAATAGTCAAGAAAACGTTGATCCACTAAACCCTTACTTTATGCACAAAAAAGGCTCTATCAAATGAGGGTTTAATAGAATATTGTATTCCAAACCTTCCCATGATCTTCCACCAAATGAAACATGTTTAGAAATGTTTTCCCATGCTTTAGGAATAAACTTTGAGCCCCATTGAATGCACTTTCCTCAATTCCCAACTTGTATGCATCCTTTTTCATTGGAAAACTTGTGTATTCTCTAAAGATGAGAAACCAAACATTGAATGGTTCACTTCCCCTAAATGATTCAACATATACACTTCTTAGAGCATGGTATTGCATAACGCCATACCAAAAATTAGACTTATGTAAGAAAAATTATTAAATTTGAACCATACCTTCCATTAGGTTTACACTCGCGAAAGACAGTTGTCGACGAGGAATCCTTTCCCTAGATTGGAATGCTGAAGTGAACAAAAATAGCCCAAAAAGAAATCAAAAAGTTTATAATGTGGTACAAGCACATACTAGAAAAAAAAAATCTGCAATACAATTTCGTATTACAATATATAAATTGAAATGGGTTTTGTCATAGTCACTCATATTAGATGTTGTATCCTCTGCCACATCTATAGTAGTTGCGGCTAAAGTCTAACATTGCATATTGAAATTCAGATTCAAACTATTGTTTGTAGAAAAGGGAAAG
Source organism: Sequoia sempervirens (assembly GCA_007258455.2). NCBI lineage: Eukaryota > Viridiplantae > Streptophyta > Pinopsida > Cupressales > Cupressaceae > Sequoia > Sequoia sempervirens. Next base: position 124,207 of record VDFB02023285.1, read on the forward strand.
GAGTCATCCACAAGGGTTTGGTGATCTGAATGTTGTGCAAAATGATTCGTACGCCGAATTTGATGTCAATGATGATCCTTGCTTGCACTAAACCATGGACACATGAGAATGGTGCTAGTTGCACCTTCATTAGGATCTAGAATGAATTCAAATGGCAATGCATTTGATTTTCATAGGTCCTCTAGAAACCTATCCAAGAATTTTGTGTATGATTGCACCTATTGTAGAGATTGTGGTGGTGTACGCATCACTTTCTTCAAGAGTTTGTTTGTGTCGTTCCAAAGAGACTTTGTTGCCACATATTCATCATATACATGAGTGATAGAAGGAGCTTGCATAGGGGTGAGAAAATTTGGATTATTTTCCTCTACAGCCCCCTGTGACAATGTCTCATTCAAATCCATCCTTGTATCAATTGGTTCACCTACCCCATCTAAATGACCACACAGAAGAAATTTGTATTACACAGTAGATAATGCAAAACACAATTGACACCCATAACATAACACAATTTGAATTGAAACTCACTTACTGTGGATGAACCCTTCAATGGTAGATGATCTTTTCATCAATTTAGCAACCTTGAGGACATGTTTCAGTCACAAACAAAAAGGTGCTCCCCAAATTTCCTAACAATGTAGTGCATTGGCCAACTTTGATTTTTCACCCAGTACTATACAAGATCTATTTCATCAGGAATATAGTCATCATCTGGAATTTCCTTGGCCCACTCCACACTAGATCACATATTTAAACACTTTTGGTTTGTCAAAAAACCATAATGCTGCAACTTTTCCTTTTGCCTATAGAATAGTTCCATTTTATACACAAGTTTGTAATACAAATAGTCCATTCTCCTTGTGCATTTTTTTGAACAATTGCACAAGTACCAAGTTTTGAATGCACAATGGTATGACTTGATGGTTACATTCGTATCCTAGTTGGCATGAGAGAATAGTCTACAATTTTTTTCCCACATGGCTGTGAAAAAAAAATCCAATAGTCAAGTAAACTACAATGTATTAGAGGTGACATCAAAGAATTTGAATGGTGTGAATTATGTGAGGTGACAAAAATTTTCTACTCATCAATTTGACCTTCTCCTTCACACTAGGTCTTGTTGAAGTACTCTAAGAATTGGGGTTGATCACTGAACTCCTAAAAGAAAGAGTTCAATAGTTGAGTGATGCAATCTTTGGTGTCACTGATTGCCATCATGATCCTGCCAAGACTACGAAAGATGTCCATTTCCCTTTCCTTGGCTACATACTTATATACATTCTTTAGCCAAGCCCTTTTGACATGTCAGAGGCATAGAAGCACACGACATTGAAATACAACCCTAATAGACAATAGAAACAATATTGTTTATTACTCAACTACATGAGAAAGTAGCATTCAAAATGAATAGAAAATGAGAATGGTACACAAATGAAGAAAGGGATGCACATACTATATGGCTTGGATTTCTATAGTTACATCATCAATCAAAAATGCATTGATTCTCTAGTCGGGCCTAGCTTTTCTTCCACAGTCATGCAATACGCGTAGCCATGCAAATATGTCCTCAATCTTGTTTCATGAGGAGACTACCCACGCAACCAACACACCACTCTGTTGCTCATCAAAAACGAAGATAATATATAATGGATACTATAAATAGAACAACTCAACATGAGCATTATGAAGTTTACAACTAGCAAGATCATTGAAAACACGAAGAACTATTTGTCAATGTTTGTAAGGCCTCACCCATATTTGTTAGTTGCAAACGTGGAATCCATCGAGATGAATGAACTGTGCGAGCAATTAACCATCCTATCCAGCATCCATGGACTCTAAACCTTGATAATAAAAGGTGTGTTGTTCCCATCGAGTCGTTGAAAGTAGAAGTTGTCAAATTCCTGTGCACTCCAATTTAGGATACTTGTCGAATTGACATTTTGTTTCTATGCATGAGTAGAACACACCTTTCGCCAGGAATTCATTACATCCTTTCTTGTAAGGAATTGATCTCTCTTGGACATCACATGCCACATAACATAGGATCGTCGATGTGTCTATCCATTATTGCATTGACACTAATGTCCATGAGCAAAAGGCTTTCAATATAGCTTTTGCACTCCACAGATAGATTAGTGGCAAACATAGAACACTTCTCTCCACTTGTGTCATGAATGCCATGGAAAAATTGACTGTTTTTATCAATGTGGAACATTTATTTGTAGATAATATAGGCAGCATCATGTTTTCCATTCATAACCTTCACCATGAAGTGGTATTGACAACCTCGCATTTGTATATACGTCTTATGTGGTTTCTTCTCTCGTGGAGACTGGCCTCTCTTGTCTTGAGGACCATATTAACACCAATAGTTGTGAGAAAGGGATCATCTCATCATCTTGAACCAAGGAGAGTAAAATATTATTTGACCATAGAAATGAATGTTGAAAGATACAAACCTCTTATAGGAAGGGTATGTGCAGGATCATCATGGAAAAAACAAGCCCTTAAGTGGCAAAAAATTTAGAAAAATCAGTGTTAGGAAACTTGACGTAAAATTTTTGAATAAGTTATCTATATTATTTCAAAAATATGTAAGAATAGAATTTGTAGAAAATTGAATTTAGTTTCTAAACTACTAGGTTTATTTAAAAATAAATAAAATCTATTTGGTGAAAATTTGAAATTTCAATGCAATAGTACTTAAATTCAGGAAAAAAATAAGAAGTAGGTGTCTGTCTGACCACCCTAACCATAATAAAATGATAATATATTTTTATAATATTTTATATACAAGTAGAGGACTCATTTTTGGATGTGATGGATTTTTATTTATTTTTTTCCAAGTAAATAATTAATTATGAATTTTTTATTACAACTTTTAAAAAATATAAAAACTCATATATCTGACCACCTTAACTTGGTCAAAACTTCATGAAATTTAATTTTTCTTTTTTTAATCCTATAGTATGTGAAGCATAGAATGTGACACATGTTTCAAATTCAAAAAATGTGATACTGTTTGAAAGTTATAGATGTTTTTCAATCAACCTATCAATTAGGACTTTAGTCATAATTCTAATAGAAAATGAATAATAATTATTTATTAAATTCAAATTAAAGCATAATTTATATTGGTGGAAAGCCGAGAATCTCCTCTAAAAACCCTTTTCGTTTCATCAATTTTGGGTTAAAAAAATCACCAGCCACATACCCTACAAATACCCATAATATTGCCACTTTTTGGCCCATCATGATTGTGCACATACCCAGAAATTATTTTGCCATAAGTTATCTTGTTAATGGAATAGAGGTGGTTGTTTATCTTGTTTTCTTGTACACAAATTTGGTTTTGAAACCTTCAATAGACATTTCACCATGAATGAAATGATCAAGTCTCATAAGAGGAATTGTTGCAACAAGGTCAGGGACCTTATCCTTGTTGATGGAAATATCAACCCATTCCAAATCGGAAGACGAAAAAGAAGAGCCTCCATTTTGTACATATTGCACCTACAATTCATCTTTCTTATTCCATTTCAAACCTTTCCCCATTCTAGGAAATGACAAAATTGGACGAATATTTAACATTAGTGTGGATTGTGTGAAGAAAAATAAATAAACCATTCATTAAACATAGATAAAATGTGCTTGCATAGTTGTCACCCATGTGAAACCAATATGAGGTTGCCGTCTTCAACTAAGGAAAATTAAAGGTGATAGATTCAATCAAGCTACACATAAAATATAACACAAACACATGTTGGAAATCAGATAGTCCATCTCAATATATAGGTGGACATAGACAAGGATAACAAAAAATGGCAAGCAAAACCTTTGATGACATCTTGGTATGGAAGAGAAAATAAAAAAAAGTGCATCCATTGCTGCGAGCAACACCAAAATGATAACATGTTTCTTGCATCTGTTGAGAAAAATGAATTAGTAATGGAGAGTATGAGGAAAGGCATAAAACAGAAAAAAATTCTATGAACCATGATGTAAGTGATTGCAGGTTGGAAAACATGGCGTGTAGATGAGCCTCCATGCTAACATAAAGACTCCAACCCTGCAAGTAAATATGACAAATATTTTAGAGAGTATGGGGTGTACAAACCTGTTTTACCTAAGGAGGCATGTTGTGATATTCAGCCTTCCATTTCGCATGAATTAACATGAGGAGAAAAAGAACATATAGCAAATAACGAAATAAACAAGTGAAGGTTGAACCACATGATCAATGGTTCAACCTAGAACTTCATATGTGGCATAGGAGTGTAACATGTATCACAATATGTAATTACTTATACAATAGCAACAACATATGTATTATCATGGGAAGATACATTGGATGTGTTGTGTTTGTAAGTGTTAAAGGAGAGGAAGGGTTAGAGGGCAAGAAAAACCTTTGATGATAACCTTGTATGTAAAAAGAATAAGTGCATCCATTGCTACGAGCAATGCCAAAATGATAACATGTTTCTTGCATCTGTTGAAAAAAAGATGAATCAGTAATGGAGTGTATGAGGAAAGGTATAAAGGTGTAAAATTTTCTATGAACCATGATGTAAGCAAATGCAGGTTAGAAAACACGTGTAGATGAACCTCCACGCTGACATGAAGACCGCAACCCCACATGTAAATATAAAAAATATTTTAGAGAATATGGTGTGTACAAACCTCTTTTACCTGAGGAAGCATGTTGTGATATTTAGCCTTTAATTTCACGTGACTTAACATGAGGAGAAAAAAAACTTCTAGCAATTAAGGAAATAAACAAAATCCCACAAAGCTGGTTTACAATTTCTAGGAGGAACTGTTTTTTGTTGAAATCACATATTTTTAGAAAATATAATGATTTAAGCCTTAAAAGGTTCCATTTAAAGAATTCCAATTGAAGAGGGTTTGATCAAACTACCTTAAATCAAACTCTCTTGGATAGAACCCTGCTAGTTTTAAACCATACCTATGACAAAGTCTCTTTTACACCTATCAAAATGCTGATAAAAAACCGCTTTTGATTTACCTTTTGGTGGATCAAATGAATTCATTTAATTTTTTTTTTCAACTATGTAGTCCTTATTATAAGCTTCCCAAAAAGTATAATTTTAAATAAATTTAATTTTATTATTATATTTATTTTTTATTTCTCGTGAATGTAGATTTTTCACTAAAAATCAAGATCTTTGTTTTGCACATGTGGAAAAATAGCATATTATTAAAATAAAAAAATAAAAAATATTACTGCACCAGATATTGAAGTCTTTGATCCAACAAAGAAAAAAAAATTGAATTTCGATACACACAAAAAAAGTTATGCATTATACGATCATGCTATGTCTAAATTATAATTTGTTTGAATTTGAAACTTTATTAAAGAAAAATTATTCAATAAAAAACTATCTAACCAAGTGGAAGCACTAGATATAAGAGTTACAAATCTAAATTTGAAATAATTATAATTTTATCCTTCATGGAAAAAAAGTTATGCATTATACAGTGAGCGTCACTTTTTAAAAATGTTGTTTTCTCAAAAAAACTAATTTTTGAGGGAGATGGAAAAAGAAGTGCAATTTGATTCCAAAAATTTTGAAAAAAATATATTTACAATCTATAGACAAAATTTCACAAAACACTAGTTTGCATCATCTTCAAATTCCTCACGGTTTAGCCGCTTTAGGTGCCCGAAAGTGTAGATTTGGTTAAAAAAATTATTTTAGTGTCCAGTTTGGCCAAAAATTGTAAACCGCTATTGTGGGATCACAACAAGTGAAGGTTGAACCACATGTTCAGTGGTTCAACATAGAACTTTGTATGTGGCGTAGGAGTGTAACATGCATCATAGTATGTAATTAACTATACAATGGTAACAATGGATGTATTATCATGGGAATATGTGTTGGTTGCACGCTACATGTGTAAGTGTTAAAGGAGAGAAAGGGTTAGAGGGAAAGAAAAACCTTTGATGAAAACCTTGTATGTAAAAAGAATAAGTGCATCCATTGTTGTGAGCAATGCCAAAATGATAACATGTTTCTTGCATCTGTTGAAAAAAAGATGAATCAGTAATGGAGTGTATGAGGAAAGTTATAAAGGTGTAAAATTTTCTATCAACCATGATGTAAGTGAATGCATATTGGAAAACACACCATGTAGATGAACCTCCACGCTGACATAAAGACCACAACCTCGCAAGTAAATATAACAAATATTTCAAAGAATATGGGGTGTACAAACCTCTCTTACCTGAGGAGGCATGTTGTGATATTCAACCTTTCATTTAGGGGGTCTTAACATGTGCAGCAAAGGCACATCTAGAAATTCATGAAAAAAGGAACTGAAGGTTGAACCACACGATGAGTGGTTCAACCTACAACTTTGTATGTGGCTTATAAGTGTAATGTGCACAACACTATGTAATTAATTCTATAGAACTCCAAGAATGGATGTATTAGGGAAGATACCTTGGTTGTGGTGCATGTGTATGTGTTAATGGAGAGGAAAGGTTACAAGGAAACCAAAACCTTTTAAAACCTTCTATGTAAATAAATGTGCATCCATTAGTGCCAGCAACGCCGAAAGAATAATTTTTTTTTTTTGCATCTGTTGACAAAATCATGAATCAGTAATGGAGTGAATCAAGAAAGTCATACATGTGCAACTTTTCCTATCAACCATGATTTCAACCAATGCATGTTGGAAAAAATAGTGTCTATTGTAACCTTGAAGTGGACATAAAGACCACATGTTAAATCACAACCTCACGTGACAAAAGAATAAGACATCATAGTTTATGGGGTGTAGAAACATGTTTTACTTGAGCAGGCATGTTGTGATATCGACCCTTCCATATGGGATGACTTAACATGACCAACAAAAGCGTATATGACAATGCATGAACTAAAAAAGTGTAGGTTGAACAACCAGATGGGAAGTCCAACCTGCAACTTTTTATGTAGCCTATAAGCCTAACGTGAATAATAACATGTAATTACTTATATGGCTGTGAGCAATGTGAAAATAAAAAAAACACGATCATTGCATCTAGTGATAAAAACATGAGTCAATGAAGTCAAACATTTGTGAACATAAAACTAAACATGACCAGCAAAAGAACGTCAAGCCCAAAAGTAAAAAATTCCACCCTTCACCTTACAACAAGCAAACATATCGAAAGTACAACCCATAGTGTTTTCCAAGATGCCTATAGTTTATTAATTAGAGAAAGTTCAAATGCAATGTCTAGTCTAGTTGTGACTTGTTTTATATTTTGAAGATGTTCCTTTCATTACATTCGTATTGTGTAAAAAAGGAAAGGATTTCATTCCAAAAAAAGAGAAACAATTGGTTGGAGACATGAAAGCCATGTGTGAAATGGTAGACAAGTTTTGTAAATAACAAGTATCAAACAGAAAACCTCTACATTCTCTAATGAGAAAGACACTCTCCAAGCTAACCAAAGAGTGGTTGCAAAGCTACAGACAAGTATGGAAGACATTCAAAACTCTATCCAAAAAATGGGCGTTACTGTTCTAAGGGTTGATAATGAAGCAACTGCTCCAAACGTACAAATAAAATGTACTTATAATTGAATCCCAACACTGTGTTTTCCGTATTACAAATATTTTGTGCACTATTTTTACAATCATGCAAAAATTAAAAACACAACAATGGAATTTGTGATTTCGAAGACATTCATACTATCTTGTAATATTCCATGTTGCAAAACCATAGGTGTTAAGAATCAACCCACCCACCATGAGACAACCCTTTACATTTGAACAAGGAGATTGAAATAACTGAAACCCAACACTGTGTTTTCCCAATTGCAATTATTTTGTGCAACATTTGTTTTCAATGGTGCAAGATTTAAACACAACAATGGAATGTGTGATTTGGAAGACATTTATAGGGTCTTGTAGCATTCTGGATGTTGTAAAATTGTGGGTGTTAAGAAGCAAGCAACCCACCATGAGACAACTCTTTACATTTGAACAAGGAGATTCAAATAACTAAAACCCAACAGTGTGTTTCTCATTCACAGTGTGTTTTCCAAATCAATATTATTCTTTGCACTTGATTTTTTCAATCATCTGAAAGTTCAACACAAGAATGGAATGTGTTAATTTGAAGACATTCATATTATTTTGTAACATTCCATGTTTACAACCGTGGGTGTTAAGAAGCAAGCAACCCACCATGAAACAACTCTTTACATTTAAACAAGGAGATTCACATAACTAAACCCAACAATGTGTTTCCCATCGACAATTATTTTGTGCACTTCTTTTTTCAATCAACTGAAATTAAAACACAATAATGGAATGTGTGAATTGGAAGACATTCATATTGTTTTTACAAAACCATGAGTGTTAAGATGCAAGCAACCCACCATGAGACAACCCTTTCCATTTAAACAAGGAGATTCACATAACTGAAACCTAGTAGTGTGTTTCCTATTGACAATTATTTTGTGCACTTCTTTTTTCAATTGACTGAAATTAAAACACAAGAATGGAATGTGTTAATTTGAAGACATTCATACTATTTTGTAACATTCCATGTTGCAAAACCATGGGTGTTAAGACGTGAGCAACCCACCATGAGACAACCCTTTCCATTTAAACAAGGAGATTCACATAACTGAAACCTAGCAGTGTGTTTCCCATTTACAATTATTTTGTGCACTTCATTTTTTAATTGACTAAAATTAAAACACAAGAATGAAATGTGTTAATTTCAAGACATTCATACTGTTTTGTAACATTCCACGTTGCACAACCATGGGTGTTAATAAGCAAGGAACCCACCATGAGACAACCCTTTACATTTAAACAAGGAGATTCAAATAACTGAAACCTAGCAGTGTGTTTCCTATTGACAATTATTTTGTGCACTTCTTTTTTCAATCGACTGAAATTAAAACACAAGAATGGAATGTGTTAATTTGAAGACATTCATACTGTTTTGTAACATTCCACGTTGCACAACCATGGGTGTTAAGAAGCAAGCAACCCACCATGAGACAACCCTTTACATTTAAACAAGGAGATTCAAATAACTAAAACCTAGCAGTGTGTTTCCCATTAACAATTATTTTGTGCACTTCTTTTTTCAATTGACTGAAATTAAAACACAAGAATGGAATGTGTGAATTGGAAGACATTCATATTGTTTTGTAACATTCTATGTTGCAAAACCATGGCTATTAAGACGTAAGAAACCCACCATGAGACAACCCTTTCCATTTAAACAAGGAGATTCACATAACTGAAACCCAGCAGTGTGTTTCCCATTGACAATTATTTTGTGCACTTCTTTTTTCAATCAACTAAAATTAAAACGCAAGAATGGAATGTGTTAATTTGAAAACATTCATAATATTTTGTAGCATTCCACATTGCACAAACGTGGGTGTTAAGAAGCAAGCATCCCACCATGAGACAACACTTAACATTTAAACAAGGAGATTCAAATAACTAAAACCCAATAGTGTGTTTCCCATTCACAATTGTTTTCTGCACTTTTTTTTCAATCGACCAAAATTAAAACACATGAATGGAATGTGTTAATTTGAAGACATTCATACATTTAAATAACTCCACATTGGGTTTCTCAAATTTCATATTAAAAAATCTTGTAAAACCCTTTGCCTATAACCCAATTACCCCTCACCTCAAATTTCGTCAATATTCACTTCACATTTATTTTGTGCACTTTTTTTTCAATCAACTAAAATTTAAACACAACAATGGAATGTGTGATTTTGAAGACATTCATACATTTAAATAACTCCACATTGGGTTTCCCAAATTTCATATTAAAAAATCTTGTAAAACCCTCTACCTATAACCCAATTACCCCTCACCTCAAATTTCGTCGGTATTCTCCTCCAACTCCTCCCCGTGCACTCGACACTTCAGCTCACAACCTTGATTTCGTCAGTATTCTCCTCCAAGTCTTCGTCATCCATGTGCACTCAGACCTTCAACTTTCCCTTTCAAAGTGCAGACTGAAAACAAATAATATTTTCTCCTTTCTTCCTCGAAACATAAAGGCTTTGTTTCCACCCACATGACTTTTCGTTCCACTTTTCCCACGTGACAAAAAAGAGTCTTGCTAAGAAAGCAAACCTACTCGCCTTTTTCCCCTCGGCCACGGGTGGGAAAAACCCAGCTGACGACACTATTAACTCGCACCTAACCATCACCGATCGTTTGCTCCTGTTGCCACTTTTCTTTGTAATCACCCGTCTGGGGAACCCCGCACTACGACGTCGCATCATGTTATGTATGTTTCCATGTATGTTGTTATGTATGTTTTCAAGCATTTTTGTATGTACATAGGTGCTTTTTGTCTAGGAGTTAGCTGGCTCTAATGCATATTAACCCATTTTCTAAGCATATTTTTTGGGAAAGTTCTCCCAACAAAATATCCTATCAAAGTAAATTGCTTTAGCTATTTATAGATATTATCAATCTTAAGAATGAATAAAACCACTTCCGTAGAAAGATTAGATTTATTATCTCATAGAAGACTTTGGACACAAACTTCTAAAGACACATTTATTGTCCAAAACAACCAAACTATCAACATCAATATAAACTATTGAGTTGATTTAATTTGAAACCATAGAAAGGACCACAAAGAAAATCTGCAATAAATATAAAAAATTAAATTGTTTCCTATACCAAAGATGTGGTAGGACATAAGAACGCCGATACACTTTAGAAAGAGGCACCAATCCTCTCAGAACCTTCTTTCATTCAAAACTCTGAGAAGGAATGCCTTTTTTTCGCTTCCACAATTTGCAAATGCCTACCAGAGAAGTTGCAATGGTAGCATTGAAAATAATCTCCCTCCCTTTATTCTCTGATAGATTTCCATATTATGTTCTGAATCTCCTATTTCGGCGTAGGCAGGCAGGATGCTGGCGAAAGTTACAGGCTTCGACTTTGCGGCTGCCAATTGCATTAGTTTGAAAGATTGTAAGCCCTTTTAAAAGTCCATTGTGTGCATATCCTACAATCATGGCATTCCATGAGACCATATTTCTTTGAAACGTCCTGTCAAACAGTTTACTACAACTACTGGTTAAAACCGACACATATTAATAGGATAATACCGTTGTTTCAACGAGCGGGTAGAGCCCTGCTTTTAGGTGATTTGATGGTATTGCCTAATATCATTATATGGTGGGCCATTTCATTCAAATTATTATACTGCAAAATTTTCTTTCATAAGAAATGTTGGAAAAAAATTCTCGATTTTGAGAACTGGGGATGGAAAACAGTAGAAACAGTTTGCGCTCGAACAAGCAAACTGGACATGCTTGGACGCTGTTTGCAATTCTCAATGATTATATTAAACACCTATGCATTTGTAACACCTATTCTCAAGGCCTTAGGTCAATCGGATGAAATGGCAAAGGCAACAAGTAAATTCGCCCTGTGCACAATTCCTCAATTATTTGCTTTTGCAAAGAGTTACCCTCTCCCTAGGTTTTTACAATCACAGAGCAAGCTATCTGTCATGTCTACAATCTCTGGAGCTGCTTTAATTTTCCATGTTATCTTCAGTTGGCTGTTGATGTTCAAGTTGGGATGGGGACTAGTTGGGGCTGCAGTGACGCTAAATTTATCATGGTGGATAGCAGTATTGGGTCAAATAGCCTCTATATTTAGTGGCACCTATGGTGGCCCTTCGACTAGATTTTCATGGAGTACATTTCACAATTTGAGAGGACTCTTACGTCTTTCGTTGTCCTCGACTGTTATGATGAGGTTACCCATTCAAATCATAGTTCTATTACTTGAAATGTCATACATTTTGATGTTTTGACGTGTGATATTCAAATTTTTTTTTTTTTGTTTATCTTGGATCTAACAGTGAAGACATTATGTACATGATTATACTACTTCTCATGGCCGGTCATCTAAAGAATATAGAAGTTGCAACAGACTTTGTAGCTATATTGTACTGCACTCAAAATTCTTTTGTGTGCAAATTATTTTCTTCTGTAATGTATATATGCTTTAACTGTTTGGAATTTTACATAGCTTTCATCAACCTTTATGTAAAATTGACGTTTTAGATTTATATGTTAGAATTGGGATTCAACATAGCTATCAGGTAAGCCCAGAAGTCCAATGACATTACTTTCTTTCTTTACCTTTTCATGGAGTAATTAGAGCTGGAACCCAGCTCCTCTTGTTAGAGGGGGCTGTGGTGTTAAGCCACCGAGTCACTGCTATGGATACTAGTCCTTTGTGATTTTGAGTGTGAATTGTTCACTTCTATCACCTCTTTAAGCTATACCGAGGACTATAATTCAAATATAGGATTTTCCATTGGCATTTTGAGGTGATCTACTAGTGATGTATAACCCTTTTGCAGTTAGAATTGTCTAGTTCTTTCCCAAAATTGCAAAGACAACAATATGACCGAATTGTTTTGATTTTTACACTGTAAGGGTTTCAAATGAGTTGGGAGCTGGATGCCCAAGAGCTGTAAAATTTATAGCAGTCGTTGCTTTGAGCACCTCTTTTGTGATAGGGTTATGTTCAAGATGGTCATTTTGATTACAAAAAAATGTGTTTTTCATGGCTTTCACAACCAGCAGTGCGGTTGCCAAAGCAATGTCCAAGCTTGCAATTTATCTGGCAGTTACGGTGCTATTAAATAATGTGTAGCTACTTCTTTCTATTAAGAAAAATAAACATTTTTGTTCCTTCAAGATCAATAGAATGGAAAAAATTTCTTATCAATGAGACCATTTAGGATCTACGCCACCATGTGCAAGCAGTTAAACAATTTAAGCAAAGATTTTTTGACAGCCTAGCTACCATGCACCTGAAGGATGGCATACAAGTCATATCTACCTCTCAGTATTTTAAAACATCTTTAATCTAACTTTTTGTTGCTTGAATTAGAAACCTTAACAAGCTATATCAATCTGTTGAATCTACATATTTTAAGTGTTTCTCTCTTGTTTGTAGTTCTTCCTTCTCACTTGTTTGTAGTTAGAACAATGTTGAATGTTACATTACATGGCTTGCACCCTCAATTTCTTCTGACCATATGTATTGCAAACCCCTTTCCAGCAAGAGTAGAGTTAAGTCAGTGGAATTTGCAAAATTGGGGTACATCATGAAGTTGGAATATGAAATATCAATTTCCCTTGCAAAGCAAGCGCGTGTCTACATTTGTTTCTGTTTGGTGCTTCTTCATAGTTCAGCTTCATGATTCCTTGGGATTTTATTTTATAGCTTCCATCATTGCCTCTTCTCTTTTCTTACATTCGTCTCTCTTGTTGTTGCTAGTGCTACACAGCCTTTGATGTATTTCCAAGTATGCTATGCAAATCTAATGACTTTAGTAATGAATCAGGATAGATAGCTAGCATTAATGTTTTAAAGGCTTTTGAATCTCCTGCAGGACTGTATAGGTGAAGGAAATTGTAGTCTCATTGTTATCTATCAGGATCGTAACCTGGGACTAGCAGAAATGCTTCTTATAACCCCCATTTCATGTACCAAATCAGATGTCACTAGATGCACTACATTTTTATGTGGTCATTTATGCATTCGCATGTAGAAAAGGGCACAAAAAGAGTTAGTAATTTGAACTAGGACTTTATTTTAGCTACATTGAATTTCAGATATGTGATAGAATTATTCTAGTTGCTGATTCATATTAGCCATGTTTTATGTAGTTATTTGATACACAATACCACAGTACACATGGAGTTACTGAGAGCTCCTATTAGTCAATTAATTGTACAAATTGAAACTCCTACAGAATTGTATTCAACATGTGATACATCAGAAGTAGCTTGTAGATTTGTTAATTGTTATAGTTGTTTGCTTTAGTTCCATTTATGAATTTCTTTTGCTTAGGAAAAGAAAAGATCATATTTATTTAGTCTTGTTTTGATTTTAAAGTATGACTGATAATATGCTTTTCTTACTTTCAGAGGTGAGCGGTTTTCTGTAATATTTAGAAGTCTGTGCTATATGACACCCGTGGTTTTGAAGCATAAGAATGGACCAGAGGTTGATGGCTAGAGTGCAGGGATCATTCTTTACATTTTATTGAGTGTGGTCACACCATTCTGGGCTGGTATATTATGTAAACTATTTAGTAAATGACTTCTTAACTCTTTAATATTGCACATTTGTGAAAAATTTAGTTCAAATTTGTGTATTTTTCATTGGCATTACATTTATTCATTTGTCTTTAACTTACTTCTCATAGATAATCATGTTACTGTATATAAATTTGATGGTGAATTATTAGACTAATCTGGCAGGAAGCTAACAAAGTTTATCACAATAGAGTAGTGAGGGATATGTTACTGTAAAATTTATTGATGCGGATCTTTTGTTGCCATCTTAAAATAATAAATAACAAGAGCTTGGAACATAGGGAACTTGAATCTAAGTATTATGTGTGATTTCTTTACAGAAATTGAGCAAGGTGTTGCTCAGGCTATTCTTTGCAGTGTACTCGACTTCAAAAGAGATCCATGGCCAAAAGTTTCCAAGCATGGTAAGAATCTTGTTGGATGATATAGATGAAGATTATTATACATGGCCTAAGAAAACTGATTTTGTATGATTATCCTTATTGAGACATCTGGAATATTGGCACTCCTCTGCATTGCAGCCTTTTGGCTGTAGGAAACTACTGGCAAGATCTTTGAAATCTTCACTATTATCAAAGGTATTGGTAGGTAGGATGGTTACCTAAGATATTATCATTATACTTGAAATATTTCATGGGAGTGCATACCATTACCGAATGGTTATGTCTTGCTAGCTATTGTAGCAGATTGTGTCAACAAAACATTTATTCATGATTACAATATTTGTTGGCCTAGGTAAGAGGATGTTGTTGTCATGAAATATTACTATACCATAATTATATGCATATGTGCGTATGCAGGATTACTTTTCCTTTAGGTGACAGCATTGCAGCCGGTGCACCTTAAATCTTGAGTTTAATGAATTATTGATTCTTGATTTAATGTGGAAAATTCATTAAATCAATGATCTTGTGTGATAATCCTGTCATGATAGGGAAAAGAATATTATTCCTACCATGGGCAAAGGTATTTGCATCCTAATTTGTTCGAGTATGACTTTAGGGCATTAGCCTGCCTTTAATACTAGATTGCTTGCAATTTAAGCAGGAACAGTGACTAATATTTTCATTTGGACAAATTGTCAATGATGGTGCATTCATAACAGTTACAGAGCAAAAATTTGCATATATCTGCTATGATTTATGAATGCGGATATTCCTGCCCTTTTAGCATTTGACAGGGAATCCTGCTGCACTGCAGCTCTTGTTTCTTCATGTTATTAGAGTGGTTCAACCATTAACATCTCACAACCAACTTGCATATATAGTTTCAAGAACTTTGTAAAGAGGGATATCATTTATTTTTAACAAAACTGATAAACTTACTGTGCTCCTTCCACGGGCTGCAGTTATTCATCTTTCAATGCAATTTCTTCTACACTTTCAATATTGCAGCAAGCATATTGAATGAAGATTTAAATAAAAAACTGAGTAGCGCTTGCTAAGATTGCTACTCCTTTCTGCAGTCTACATACAACACTTTTCTTTTCTTAAATAAATGTTGCGACCCTTTCTTTCTGTTTAAACAGAGTGCTACATGGAATGGGAGATGCTTTGGAATGATTCTGCCACAGCAGAAATTAAAAGAGATGATCTTGACAACATATGCAAAAATGAAGATGTCCTTGTGCCTTTTGAATTTTAATCATGGTATTCCCTGTGCACCAGAACCATCAACTTGCGGCTGAGGATGCATATCGCAAAATTGACAACCATCGCAGATACCATGCTCTAGCTTCAAAATTGCCTCAGTAATATCCATTGAAAAACAGGGGATGTATTCAGTTTACTCGAAACACAGAGAAATATTCGATGCACAGAGAAATCCAAAACATTTCTGCCAATTCCACAAAATTGTCTCCTCACGTGTTGTCCTCACAGGAGCACCCCAAACTCTCCTTTCCAGTGCTCTGATACCAGGTTGAAAAATGATTGCAAGCATATTGTAGAATTAAGCCATCATTGTTTTTTTTTGATAAATAAGGGGCCGAAGTCGAGAAGATTGTATTAAAATTAAAAGTATAAGGATTTACAAGACTTGAAGCTTCAACAGAAGATAAAACAAACAGAATCATGACTTAAATTTCTCCAGCTCTTAGTAACTCCACAAATAAGAATTCTTCAGGCCTCAAATTCTTAGTTGCCGGTACGGGTATGGGAACGGGCACGGGTACGGGATACGGGTACGCCGGTACGGCGATTTTTTTTCCTGAAATACGGTACGTTTGGGTACAGCTATATATATATAATTAAAAATATACAAAATTGTAAATACATTTGATAGTATGAACTATGAGTCTATGATACTTCATCAATCATCAATCATCATTAAATCTAAAATCATTGATCAATGCTAGTGATAACAGATAAACTACAAGCTTAGAAAGATAAATCATAAATGCCAATTGATAGTTCAAAATTCCAATACATATGTCATACTCATATATTAATAATATCATATATGTCTTTGTACTCTTTAGTCATGATTCAAATGAAGATCATTACAATTATTCATCAACCATCAAAAGGGTCTAGATCATCATCATTTGAATGGGAACCACAAACAAATGCATTGCCAGTGCCACTTGTAGTAGGTGCATCATGTGCAAGAGTCTCATCATCATCATCTCCATCTATAGTGACTCTAGAAAGCTCTGCAATAGATGCATCCAAGTTGGCACTCTCAGGGGCTATGTCCCAATTCTTCATTGAACCATCCTTGTACTCATCTTGCTTATGTGATAGAAGACGCAAGTTGGAATGGACATAAACCAAGTCTTCTGCTTTTTTTGCACCCAACCGGTTACGCTTCACTGAGTGGATATAGGAGTATGTACTCCAATTTCGTTCAGCCGAAGAAGAACTTGCAACCTATTGAAATTGGAGAGAAAACCAAAATAACTTAGAAATAAAAAATGCAAAATAAATTAAATAATGGTAAGAAGTACTACTAAACTTAAAGTCTACAATACAAATGTTAAATAAAAAAAATTAAAAAATAAAAATTACTTGTGATAGAATCTTGATTGCAAGAGGTTGGAGGAACATAAAATCTTGCCCATGGAGGTACCACCATGTACAAGCATCTACTTTGTATTGGTCTTGAGTAGCACAAGGACTAAGTGTTCGTCCTGTGATGAACAAGCCAAACTCTTTCCTAACATTTTCCACCACTTCTGGATCTATGAAGAGTCTTTTGAATGCTTGCTTGTACCCATTAGCAACTTCACTATCTCTATATGGTGGAGTTCTCCCTGGCAAAGCAAGTATCTGTGAACTATAGTATTTGGGAGATAATGCATATGCAAGGAGATGCAATGGTGTGTTCATCTTGGCCCAACGGTGGTGAATGATTTTTTCAACTCTATGAAAAAATGTTTCTTGGGGGTCATTCTCTTTTTCTGCTATTATCACCCTTATTTTTTCTATCATGGAGTCAATACCATCATAGATATCCCCCAAACATGGTTTATCTGTATTAGCAAACCTGAGCATAGTCATGATAGGATCAATGAATCTCAATACATAGGCCACACGATCCCACCAATCATCCCCTAGGATCAATGACTTGACCTTTCGAGCCCTCTCTGAACTTGATGTTTTCCAAATACTCCATTGGTTGCTAATAACCATGGCACCCAATGCGTCTCGCACCTTCACAAGTCGTCTCAAAACGATTGTGTGTGATGCAAATCGGGTCTCCGCAACCTAGGATCATGTAAAACATAAGTTAATAATAATAACACATTAAAATATAAATCCATAAAATTAAAAAAATTAAAATAAATTATAATTGATAATTAAATTAAATTTACCTTCAACAATTCCAATCTCGAGAAAGTCCTGAAGATGCTTTGTGACATATGGTGGTTTGTCACAAACATTTGGATCTCCTCAGCCTCTTGGTATATTTCTTTCACCCATTCTATTTGAGTGCCAATTGCTTGCATCACCAAGTTAAGGGAGTGTACAGTACATGGTGTCCAAAAAATGTGTTCATACTTTTGCTCAACCAAAATACCTGCAGCCCGACAATTTTTTGCATTGTCTGTAATGACTTGAACAACATTTTCCGGACCCACCATCTCTATGGACTCAATGAGGATTTTTGAAATGAATTCTGCATCTTTGATTTGCCCCTCACAATCAATTGCCTTCAAAAACATAGCCCCTTTAGGGGACACTGCAATAACATTTATCAAAGGTCAATTTTTGCAATCCTTCCATCCATCGGAAACAATAGACAATCCTGTTTCAACCCAAGAATCCTTAATTGATTTGAGTGATGTCTCTACATGATTTTTTTCTTTTACTAATAAGGTGGTGCGCACCTTTTCATACCTAGGACTTTTGAAACCTGAAGGTGCAGCATTGATTGCCTCCACCATATCATGCCAATATGGTGATCTCACCAAGTTGAAAGGAAGACCATTGGCATAAATGCAACGTGCAATTTTTTCCTCTGCGATGTCTCTTGCTTCATTTTGAAATGCCCTATCCAATGGTCCTCTTTTGCGGGAAGAAGTGGGGTTTTCTACTTCGACAAAGGGTGTCTCCAAGAAAGGATGTTGAGAGGCCATTACTGAATCTTCAGGCAAAGTAATTGATTTTTTCTTTGCTAAAGGATGGGTTCTTAATTTTGCTCTTGTAGACTTCGCATCAGCTTCTTCTTGTTCAGCCATGTATTTCATAATTTTATCCTTTGACAACCCCTTCTTATCTGCCCCTGCACATGGTCTAATCCCTTGCCCACTTTGTCCAAAAAGGTGAAATCTCACTCGACTATATGAGCTCTTAAATGTGACTTTACACTCATCACAAATCCAAACAAATGCCCCACCTCCTGGAAGCTGTTCAACCATTGTAGTATGATGCCATAAAGGAGATGCTGCATCAATTTTATACTTTTGGTTTTTACCAGCAGGAACACCCACTGAACTTGAACTTGTAGCCATTTGAACTTTGATTTTACTGTTATAAGAAATATAAAATATTGAACAAATTACAAAATGAACACCAAAACACATTAAAACAAATAGCAAATCTTATTTCTTCTTTTCTTAAAAAAAATTTATAAAAAAAAAAAAATTTGAAAAAATCTTCAAAAACTTGCAAAAAATCTTCAAAAACTTGAAAGAATCCATCATAAACTTGAAAAAATGAGTTAAAATGCATACCTTAAGTGATTAGATCTTCTTTTGTGCAAGTTATCCTCACTTTCTTTTGCACTTGATCAATCTTCTTCAACCTGCAAAATGAAAAAAATGGAGAGCAAAATGTGTTTGTGAGAGCAATGAAATGAAAAAAGAGTGATAGAATCATATTAGAAATGCGTTTTAGGGTTTTTTGGCTTTTAAAATGATTAAAAAAGTCACTTTTTTTTTTGTTTTTGACGCCCAAACTCCGCATGCGAGCAGCGGGCCGTCTGGGGCGCCCGCCCCCCCGGGTTCTCTGTGGGAAGTGGCGCGGAAGGCTGTGCTCCCCTACACACGCTCTGTGCCCAAATGCTCCCGGAGCGGGCACGTCGGGCCGAAAATGCGAATCCGGCAACTAAGCTCAAATTCATTGAAAGTGTGACCAAACTATCTTCAACCCACAAAATCAGCTAAAGCATGAGTGGAGTTTATCAGTGTGGGTCAACACTCAACACAATAATCAGAATGCTTTACAGAGAGCCAATCCTGAATGAACAGAGCTCTTCCCAAGTAAAGGATGAGCAGTCACATGGAGTGTGCTATTGCATATTTTTCACTGCCTCAAAAATGGCATCCACAGAATCCCCGCAAAATGGTAAGCTACCAATCAAGAGTGCATGGAGGACACCAAAAGCCCACACATCTGCCTTTTCTGTATATTTCCCCGCCAGAACTTCTGGGGCAACATATGAGGCACTGCCCACCAAACCTGATAAATTTTGGCCATTTACAGCATGCATAAAAAGGCCAAAATCAAATAACTTCATTTTTCCATCACTGGACAGAAGAACATTCTCAGGTACCAACTGTTAGATTAATTGTGCAGCTTCCCACTCGGAATAAGAACTAATTTTCATGGAATCAGCCAAGCATCCCCCAGAGCAAATCTTCATTACCAGATGCAAAGAATCTGCATCTTCGTACACTGCATGAAGTGTTGCAATAATAGGATGACAAGATAAGTGCTGCATGATCTCCACTTCCTTGTATGCATTTTCTGCACCATCTTTGGGTAGAGTTTTGCATGCTAGCTCCTCTCCTGTGAACCTGTTCTTGTAGACCTTGATGACTCCAAATTTTCCTCTTCCCAAGATTGGACCCATATAATAATCAGATTCAATTTTCTGATTTGTCCCAGTCTGAGTGGCTTCCTCAATGCAACCACATTTTCTTTTAATTCCTTTTGGAGTTGTATCGCTCAAGCACACCTCTCTTCTTGGAGAAGAAAGAGTAACAATTGGTCCTGGATAAAAACGAGAAGAGCCCAACTGTTTCTCCATCATATTTTTTCGTGATGCATAATGGCTTTAATTGACAAAGGCGAGGGAGAGGATGAGGTTGATGCACCATCATCACAAGAGCAGGTCACCCGCTGTGATTCAACATTAACTACACCTGTGTTGTTCCTCCTCTTCTTTACAGGATCCATGCTTGCTTGGACCTTCAACTTGTGAAAGAAATTTGATCCAATTGTCTTGGATGTTACAAACACACATCCCAAATTATCTTTGTCCTTTTTGCCTCATGTATACTTCCTCTGCTAGAACACACTACAAACAGTAACTAAATTCTCAAAATTGAAGATGAATCTGCCACTGTTGGAACTGGGAGTGAAACCAATTCTGCAATGTGGACCTCTTTGAACATGGTGTTTGTAGTAGCCATTGTTTCCTTCTCTGCCTTCTTACTTGACTCTCCACTCTTAGAATCCTAAACGTCTCTCTACTCTTCCTCTCAGATGTCCTTAAAATCCTTATCCGCATAAAGCCTTGCTCCTCATGGAGTTATCTATTTAAATGTCGTTCCATCAGCTCCCATATTTGTGAATGCATCTTCCATTATATTGATTTCTCTATAAATATGGTTAATTGTTACATTTTCAAACTTATCCACCAGGTTTATTGTTAAATCTAGTAAAGATTGTAATTTCCAGCTCAACACTTTCTTATCTCTTATCACATTTACCACAATAGCCGAATCCCCTTCAATTTCTACCTTTGCCAAGTTCAATTCTATGCAAAGGGATAGCCCTGACACTAGAGCCTTAAATTCTACCATGTTTTTTGTATCAATCTCCAATGGTTTTGAATATCCTGCAATAGTTTTTCCCTGCCAAGAGTGAATCACACCACCTGCTCCTGATGGACCTGGATTCCCTTTGGACGCTCCATCAAAATTTAGTTTGAACCATCCAATATTTGGAGGTCTCCATTTACAATTTTCTCTGTTTTGTTTGCTGACTTGACACCCTTTCCCAATAACTTGAGGAGTTTTTAGACAAAACTAGTTCTTGAACATACTCTCCTCCCAGACTGTATAAAATTTTGTTTTTTTGCTTTGGGCATGAATTCTCGAGTTCATTGTTTCCACAATGATAGCTTCAATCTTAATCATAAGCGTTTCTATCTCCATGGATTTCCCTTGGAATACTCTCCTATTTCTCTCCTTCCATAGTTCCCATATCAAAATTGAAGGAGAAATGATCCAAAAATTTCCACACAAGCCATCCCTAAAAAGAATTGGCCAAGATTTGAATAATGTGAATATATCATTTGGCAATGTTGATATCCAACTAAGTTTAGCACAAAGCCACCGCCAGCATTCAAGGGAAAAGGGGCATGTTAGAAGCAAATGGTTGACATTCTCCTCACTATTGTAACATAGTGAGCATCTTGAAGGGCCCTAATATCTAATTCTTTTAAACCAATCTGCTGTCAAAATTCTACCTTGCAATGTTTCCCATGTGAAGATGCCAACCTTTGGCATGCACACTCTATTCCAACATAATTGGATAGGTAACTGGGTTTTGGTTCTTTCTTACTGCCCAAATGCTATTTTATAGCCATCCCTCACATTATACCAGCCTGATTTTGATCCATTCTAGATAATCTCGTCCCCTCCCTACTTTAAAAAAAAAAAATTGTCCTTTAATACTTGTCTAAGGTTATTAATCTCCACCAATGGTATGTCAAGGTCTTCAAATTGTTTCCACCCCCAGTTGCAAGCTTGGTTATTGTCTGATAATATAATGTAGTCACTTACATGAATACCCTATTTGTCTAAACAAATTTGGCTAATTATGTCCATGTCCATCAAATTACTAATAATAGGGTAACCTCCCCACGAGTCATTCCAAAATAGTGCTTTCTTCCCATCCTTTACATTCCATGATATACGATTAAGTATAATATCACTAGATTTAGCAATAAAGTTCCAAATACGGGACCCCCTAGGAAAATTTGTGACTGTTAATGCCTCTTCACTATTTAAGTTAGTGAGGTATTTGCTTCTAATGATCCTAACCCATTTGAGGTGTTGTTCCTTATGTATTTTCCAGAATAGCCTAGCCCCAAGAGCCTTATTATGCCATAACTGATTTTTGATACCATGCCTCCATGCTCAATTGGGTTGCAAACCTTATCCCATGCAATCAAAGAAAACTTCTTTTTTGTGTTTGTGCCTTGCCAAAAGAATTTTCTCAACTTCTTCATTAGGGCCATGTACAAGTTCCACTTGGCATTGAAATGCAGGACATTAGATAAATGGAAATGGTTGATAGAGTTGCTTTTAGCATTATAATTTTCCCTACCCATGATAACCACTTTGATTTCCATGACTCCATTCCCCTATCAATCTTTTCCCCGATTGGTTTCCAAGCTAAGGAAGATCTCAAGGATTTATCTACCGGAATCCCTAAGTAAGTGCATGGAAGTCTACCTTCCTTAAAACCTAATAAACTTAGTATTTGGTTTTGGACTCTTGTTTTGACATGAAAAAAGAAAATTTGTGACTTCTCTTTATTGACTACTTGTCCTGAGGCCTTAGCATATATTGATAGAAACCTAAATTCATCTGTAAGGCCTCTCCTCTACAACCTTTCCCAAAGAGAACTGTATCATCTGTAAATTGTTGATGTGTGATTGGCTAAACCAAAGATGTCACCTCCACTCTTCTGATAGAACTAGATCTTTGAAGGTTGCATAACTTCCTACCAAGAGCTTCAACCATGATGATGAAAAGGAAGGGAGAAAGTGGGTCTCCTTGCTTGATTCCTCTTGAACTTTCAAAAAAAACCACATAGATTCCCATTGATCAAGATGGAGAATTTTGGGGTAGAAATGTAGTAAAATAACAGGTTTATCCATGATTTGCAAAACCCAAACCCTTCCATGCATTTGGATAAAAATCTCCAATCTACTTTATCATATGCCTTTTTGATGTCTAGTTTTATGATCATACTTGGTTGCTTATTTTTTTTAATAGAATGAATTGCTTC
The DNA here is from genome assembly GCA_007258455.2 of Sequoia sempervirens. NCBI lineage: Eukaryota > Viridiplantae > Streptophyta > Pinopsida > Cupressales > Cupressaceae > Sequoia > Sequoia sempervirens. The sequence continues at coordinate 147,826 of VDFB02023285.1, forward strand.
TTGAGCAATTATCACCCCATCAAAGATGGATCTTCCCTGAACAAAGCCTATCTATTCTCCTCCTATAATTTTTGGCAATGTCTTTTTCAATCTATTTGCAAGAGTCTTTGTCAGCACCTTATATATTGTGTTGGAAAGTGATATTGGTCTAAATTCATCTAGACCTAGTGCTTTATCTTTCTTATGAATTAAAACAATGAAAGTGTTGTTGATTTCTCTCAAAAATCTTCCTGGTGATTTTGTTGTTTCTAATGCTTCAGTCATTTCCGAGCCCAAAATTGGCCAACACTTCTGGAAAAAACCTACTGGGAATCCATCTGGGCCTGGGGCCTTGTCTGGATGGAGCTGATTTAGTGCTTTTTGTATCTCTTCCTCTGTAAATTTTTCCACTAACATTTGATTATCTTCCTCTGAAATCATCCTAGGGATAACTTCTAGCATCTCTTGTTGAGCTGCAAGATGTGATCCTTCATGATTGTTAAGAAGATTTGAATAAAATTGAATTATCTCTTTTTGGATCTCAGATTGATCATCTAAGGTTTTCCCATTATCATCATTGATTTTGTGGATTCTATTAGTGCTTCTCCTTTGTTTTGTACTGTTATGGAAGAACTTTGTGTTCTTATCCCCTTCTTCCAACCAAATCTCTCTTGATTTTTGCCTCCAAAAAATCTCTTCTTTGGCCAGAATGTCTTCATAATCCCTCAAAAGCTCCTTTTCCCTGTAAAACAACTCTAAGTTCATGCCTTGTTGGATGACTTGTTCATTGAGGTCTTTAATGTTTTGCTCTATTGAGCTTTTTGAATAAAAAATGTTTTAAAGTGATCTTTGTTCTAGCGAAGGTTTTTTTTCAATTTTCTTCAATTTGGTCATAAAGCAAAAAAGTTTAGACCCTTCAACATGACATTCCTTCCACCATTGTTCAATACATTTCACAAAATCTTCATCTTTCATCCACATATTCTCAAATTTGAATGGGCATACCAATGGTTTGATTTCTCCCAGAATTTCCAGCTGAATAGGATAATGAGCTGATCCTGACGTTGGAGAAATGGAAGCTTTGAAATCAAACGGGAAGGTGGTTAAATCTCCTTTATAAAAGAACCTATCTAATTTTTCAACTATGTTACTAAATCACACTCTTCTGTTGTTCCATGTGAAGGTTCCATTCTCCAACTCAATTTCTAAGAGATTTTCTTTCTTTTATCACCCAATTTTTGAAGTTTGTCTGAGGCTGAGATTCTCTTTGTAACCCCCCACTTTTCTCTGAAAGATGAACAATGGCATTAAAGTCTCCTCCAATAATGTAGTTCTTTTTTTCCCAAATCCTAAATTTGCTGCTGATCTCTTCCCAAACTTCTAGTTTCTTCTTTTTTGGGGATTAGACCATAAACATTTAAAATAGAGAATTTCAAGTTAGAGTTTAGACTTCTTATTGTTCCACCAATCCAATTGGTACTACCTTCTAGTTTGATAAAATCAACTCTTCTTGGATTCCACATAATTGCCAACTCACCTAAGGTTCCAATAGCCTCTTCAAATTCCATATCCCAACTTCCTATTGATCTATTAAATTTTACCATTTGATCAACACTCATTTTTGTTTCCTGCATCATGACAATATCAGCTTTGAAGGAAAAATGCAACATTTGATGAAGCGTTGCTTGTTAGGAGCATTTAAACCCCTAACATTCCACGATATAACCTTCATTTCTCCTTGGGAAGGAACTTCCCCTTCCCTACATGCATATAGTCTGTGATTTTAGTTTGATCTAATTCCTCCCCTTCTTTGGACCTTAAAAAAGCTAAGGATTTGTGCCCTTTTCCTTTCTTGTACTTTTCCCCACAATCTGGAGGCTTATTATTTGATATTGATCTTTCAATCCCCAAGCTAAAGTTAAACACTTCAGACTTACTTGGAGATAGAGAAGGTGTCTCTGGTTCTTCTAGTTGACCATCTCCATTCAAATTGCAACATGACTTCTCCTTATCCAAAGCCTCTAAGAGTGACAATCCTTCCAAGTCCGCAATCCTTTCCTCTTCCTCTAGGTAATCTGGATCCAAAAGTCTGTCTACAAAGGAAAGCTTACTCTTCTCTTCCTCATTATCCTTTTCTGATAATGTGTTGTTCTCTACCATTCCAGAGAGCTCATATACTATCTTAAGTCTAGGTGAGAGAGGTGGGCTTTGGGCTTTCTCCTCTAAAATTTTGATCAACATATTCTCTTTCCCTAGCCTTCCATTAATATTTTTCCAATTTTTATTAGTAAGTGGAAATAACCCCCCCTTGATATCCTCCGCCAGAGTGTTGTTGTCCACTAATCCAAGCTCTTTTAAATTTGGTAGCTTCTGATTGTTGATCTCCTTAGAAGGATAATAGTCCAATTTGGGTTTGTTATCTTTATTCTCCCCCCTATTGACCTTGCAATTTTTCTTGTTCTCAACTACTTATAGTTGTCTTTAAAAGGTGCAAAATGAGATCTTGATACCATTTCTTTCTCCATTAGTCTTGCCGATTTCTTGCTACTGATATTGAGGTTGCTTGTATGTGCCATATCAAAATGTGATTTTTGTCCCATTTCCAAATCCATTTTTTTCTTTCATGCCCATACTCCTTATTTGCTTTTAGGGGGACGTTTCACTGGTTTCCCTTAAGGCTGTCGATTTTCTATAATGTGACTCATCATCTTCTCTACTCAGTTGGTTCTCCTTTAGACTTTCCCCACTAACCTTACTCTGAGTAACAGCTGATCCCTTGTTGATAGATTGTCTTTTACCTTTTTTCAATATATCAATGAGTCTTTCATGTAGAATTTCGTCACAATCTTGTCTTGAGTCTGATTCAGCAAACTCCTCCACAACCTTTCCTTGTCTTCCTAATACAGATTCACTGTTAAAATTAGCTACCTCTCTTAGATTAGTAGCTATATCTCTTAGATTAGTAGCTATACTTTCCTTAACCACCTTTCTCCTAACCTCCTTTGATTGCTTTTCAGTCTCCCTTTCCTCATTTTTCTCCACTAATTCAGTCTTAGATATCCACCTCATTTTTTCTTCCCTAGATGACTCTTGGTTATGAACTGAGTAATCCTCCAAACACGTTCTTTCTGCCAAAACCTGACCTGCTATCTCTATTATGATATTTTCTTGAACTTCTTCCAACCATTATTCAATTAACATCTCCATTTCTCGTTGACTGATGTTGGATGGTTTATTTTGGAGTGATCCATAATCCCCAATAGTTGTGCTTTGGGGATTTAACAACATTTTTCCTCCAAGTGATGAAAAACTAATGAGATTTTTTTCCAACACTTAGTGTGCCTCTATCCTTAGAAATCTGCCAAGTGCTAGGAAGATTCACCTTAATACTTCTTTCCCCTCTTCTCTGATATGGACCTCTTTTATCTCTTAGGGATAGCTAGCTATTGTCATTGCCATCCTCTAATGTTATGCTCAACTCTTCAAGGTTTACCATCCTTACTTCACTAAAGATTTCAAAGCCTTGATTGTGTCTCTTGCTAAGCCCTTTTATTACCTAATGTTAAGAGCTCCTTTCCTTGAATCTTGTTGTAGAAATGTATCCATCTCCAAAAAAGTTTCCACAACATAAGAGTGACATTATCCCTAAATTCTTTATCATCGGAAGCCTCACTCTCTTCCCAAACCTCTCCTATACTACTGATTTCTAGGAAAAGAATGTTTGGTTTCAGTGTGGATAGCTTCCAGGGCGTCCCCATTTTTCCTTTCTCTGATTCCCTAGTAGGATTCTTGCTACAAGGGTCCTCTCCCAAAGCATTTACCAGCCCCCCATCTGGATGGTTGACTATGTTTGTTTCTTTAAAAGGGGAGGTAAAGTCCATCTCCAGATGATCATATGTAATCTGTTGAATCCACACCCCAAACTTTGAGATAATTTTAATCAATCTAGGGAGTTCATTTTTAGTATTCATAAGAATACAAATTTTAGGACAATTCTTTTCCATGGTTAGAGCGTGTTTTAAAAATATTCCCAATTTGTTTGGGTATGTGCAGGATCATCGTGCAAAAAACAGGCCCTTAAGTGGCAAAAAATTCAGAAAAATCAGTGTTAGGCAACTTGACGTAAATATTTGAATAAGTTATCTATATTATTTCAAAAATATGTAAGAATAGAATTTGTAGACAATTGAATGTAGTTTCTCAAATACTAGGTTTATTTAAAAATAAATAAAATCTATTTGGTGAAATTTTGAAATTTCAATGCAGTAGTACTTAAATTTCGAGGGAAAAAAATAAGTAGGTGTCTGTCTGACCACCCTAACCATAATAAAATGATAATATTTTTTTGTAATATTTTATATATAAGTAGAGGACTCATGTCAGGATGTGATGCATATTTTTTTGTAATTTTTTTCCAAGTAAATAATTAATTATGAATTTTTATTACAACTTTTAGAAAATATAAAAACTCATCTGACCACCTTATCTTGGTCAAAACTTCATGAAATTTATTTTTTCTTTTTTAATCCTATAGTATGTGAAGCAAAGAATGTGGCATGTTTTGGATTCAAAAATTTGATACCATTTGAAAGTTATAGATGTTTTTCAATCAGCCTATCGATCAAGACTTTAGTCGTAATTCTAATAGAAAATGAATAATAATTATTTATTAAATTCAAATTAAATCATAATTTATATTTTTGGAAAGCTGAGAATCTCCTCTAAAAACCCTTTTCGTTTCATTAATTTTGGGTGAAAAATGAGTCGTTAGCCACATACCCTACAAATATTGCCACTTTTTGGCGCACCATGATCCTACACATACCCGTTTCCAAAATTCTCTAAAATATCTGCATCCCTATATTCTAGCAATAAATTAAGCCATTGTTGCATAGTGAACACCATTCCCAATGGCTTGTTTTACAATGGCTTGTGTAAATGCTTATAAAGCATTCCATTCCCATAACTTTCCCAAACTACCTCATTTTCCCTATGGGAAGCTAACTCCCAACTAATTAATATTTTAATGTTAAAACTAAGTCACTAAGGTGACTTTCTTACAACATGTAAACCTTAATTTTCTGAGCACACTTGGATAGTTCCCTCATGATCTACAACATTCTAGGTTTAATTTACATTAAGCTTTATAGAATCATCAATGACAATGTTTAAGTATCGAGCAAAAATATCAAGCATAACAAGAATATTCCAAACACATTTCTCCCACACAGGAATTGGCATATAGGTTTTGAGGCCAGAGTTAGCATCAAGTTGTGCAAATACAACATTCATCGATATCTCTAGTTTTGTTAACTTAGATCTAGACTGTCATCTTTCATAGTTTGATTTATAATTTCTCTAATAGTTTTTTATTTATGCGGGCATCTAGGCATTTGGAAACACAATTAGTTCTAGCATATATCCTTGCAGTACCGTGCCGGCATTTCCCTCTACATAGCTATCTCCCACTTCATATGATTCAAGCTTTGTCTCTTTCTCCTATAGCACATGTCATTTTTAAATTATAATTCTTTCCAACACCTTTCAGGTTATCTGAATTCCCAATAAAAGATTGTTTTAGTACATCACATTGTTGAACCAAGCTTTTACCTTTATATACAACCATGCTAAGCTTCTCCCTCACAGATGATAATTTCCACTCTATCCACTCAAGATCCAGTAGTATTTTATTCTTATCCAATCTCACTAACTAAGTAACATCCAATTTTGTTCCATGGAGTAACTCTTTCAAGAGTTTTTATCTCTTCTTCCTATTAAGACTTTGTTGACTTAATTTCATTGATTTTCTCCTATAACCGAGTCATTTCGATCTCCTTGCAACTGAAAGATTCAAGTTCATTGTAACATCCAAAGGCATCTCCATTTTATCTCTCAAATCCCTATCAGATTGTGGGACCCAATGTTTGAGGACTCGGTGAGTTTTGGAAAAGACTCGTGGGACTCACGAGTCCTAGGGCTCGTTGAGTCGACTCACGAGTCCTAGGGCTTGCTGAGTCGACTCGCCATGGACTCACGATCCAAGTCTTGGAGAGTTCAATCTAGGACTCCCAAGTCTTGGCAATTGAATCATGCGAGTCCTAGAGTTGGACTTGCAAGTCCCGACTCAGGAATCTTGGCATCGCCTGGAAACAATCAGCAGCAAATTAAAACTTTTTTTTGCTTGTTTTTTTCATTTGAAGGTTTGAAACTATGAGTATGAATGATGAAATTTCAAATATTGAGTGTTTGAAGATCATATGACATACATAATATTTGAATTATGAAAAATTGATAATCAAATTAGGCTCTTATGCTCTCTAAATGCATTAATTCCTTTTTTCCTTTTTTGTAAAACTATGGTTTTCTTCTTTGCCAAGTCCTAGCTAAGATTTTTGTTGAGTTCGTGTTGAGTCCCGAGTCCAAGTCCTATTTTGGGCTGTCGAGTCCACACCAAGTATGAGTCCTAAAACTTTGGTGGGACCAACTCTACTAGACATCTCTAGAATAGATTATGTTGTGCACCTTTGAAATAATTTTCAATGATCTATCTGTCCTAATATGGTTGTGGTTGCTCAATGCAATGTATTAGATTTAATACTGCAATATGGCACCCTATATCCATGTTTCCCACACTCTGACTCTCCAAAATATTTTTGAAATTCCTCCACCATACTCTAGAACATTTGAATTAACTTATATGGGAGTTATTTTATCATCATTTTCTACACAGGGTGCCAACATCAACACAAAGTAGAATTATACATTGGATCTTAAGATTTACTAATAGTTTATCATTAAGTTGTACCAACGTTTCTTCTTTCTATACATACTCCTTATTCTAATGTTCATCCTAACCTTTTGTATGTAATGTTAAGTTTAAACTTTTTCATACATGCATATAATAGATCCGAAGTTTAGGATAACTTCTAGACAACATTTACATGTTTGCATTTTTGTTTTGCATGTCCGAGTTGGCTATGTGTTAACATTTTGTAAGTGTGAATTTTGGTTTCAAAAATCTAAACTTTCTGTTAAATTTAGAGAACTTGGACTCTGACAAACATTTTATAATATTGCAAGTTCGGCTCAAAGGTCCAAACTAAAGGACTTTCAGGTCTTGAAGTTCACCAATGTTTTAATAAAATGCAATTTTGAATTAAACATCCAAAAAGGAACCAATTCCTTGGGGTCTCAGACTTATGGATAATTTACATGATTTCATAATTTTAATCATTTGCAAATTAATAAAAAAGGCCATGGAGGCAATGTTCAAGAATTTAGAGGAGGATTTTTTCTTGTCTCTCATCAAAATTAGGCATTGGGCCTTCCACCTCCTCTAGTTCCATTTCACAGCATTCAGTTAAATCTATTACCTTTGATTTAGTGCCATTCTTCAGCAATGTTGCTCTAGACCAACTAGAAGCTGGAAGGATTGAATTCATTCATGTTTTTCAGCAATGTCTCTACAATACGAAAATCCTTCTTGCAATTTCGGCATGACAGATTATGATTTTAACACATTCAAAGATACTGATATTAGATCTTGTAAAAGAGACAGATAATCCAAAATGTGGTTGCCCCTTCCTAAGGCAGATGTTTTTGGGCAAGTGGAGTTGGCAAAGGCATAGGAATAGAAGGGGGACTATGTGTGGGAATAGATGTAATAGTAGGAGAATGAGTAGTTTTTAAGCATTGAAGGTGGTTGTGTAGTGCAATGAGTGAAACTATTGAAAACATTGAAATTTTAGAGCCCATTGTTAACACTAGAAGCACTACCAACATGGTATGAGGTTGAAACTAGTTTCTATGGTTGATCTAGGGGATATTTTCACTAAAAATTGAAGTATCTCCAATGCTCCAGAATTCAATGCCATTAGAAAGATATCTGAGTCCTGAATCCACCGCAACTTCAATGGAGTGAAAAGGAGTCTGTTTGCTCAAGTTACAAGTGGTCAAAGTTTGGGTCAAACTGGTACCAAGGATCATCAAAGTGAAAAAAATGATTGTCTTGGAAATTGATGCAAGTGGTGTCAAATTGAAGGGCTCGTCAAGACACTTTCGACAATGTTTGTTTTGTCGAAATCTGACATCGTATGCTCGAGATATTGGTAGTCAAAGTTCAGTTGACTTGGTGGTACGATTGGTGATGTTAGCATGCAGATGTGTCAATCTGTACTATACGGAAACCAAAGTGGACCAACCAAGGCATGACACATGGCAGTCAAGTCATCTATACGAAGCAATAGTATGCTGACATGTGACCATCTGTACAGGCGAAATAGAATCCTCCATGTCATCCGTACTTCAATTAGCGGCATAGTGGCATCCGAGTCAACATAGTCAAAGAATCAGGGGATGCCACATGGCCCAATCAGGAGGTGCCATGTGGTGCCCCATCAGTGCACTCCTTTAGCTAGTCGGCGAGATAGTTCGTTTAGTAAAAGGTTTGAATGGACCAATAGTATGCTTACACGTGACACATGGTAGTCGAGTCATCTATACGGACCAATAGTATGCTGACACGTGTCCATTCGTACAAGTGAAATAGCATCCTCTATGTCATTCATACTCCAATCAATGGCACAATGGCATCCGAATCAGCATAGTCAATGAATTAGAGGATGCCACGTGGCCTAATCAGGAGGTGCCATGTGGCGCCCCATCAGTGCACTCCTTCGGCCAGTTGGCGAGACAATTAGTTTGTTTAGAAAAAGGTTTGATCGGGCTCGAACCCGTGATCTACTTTCAAGCAGTCGACTGCTTCATCATTGCACTCGCCACTACCCACTCAACATATAATGACAACGGGTTGGTTTTGTTGTTTAAAAATTTAGAGGTTGAGGTTTAAACGTGGCCAACGGGGTTGGAACCCCCCAACCATGCAGGTGGTAAAATATATTTCCACCATTAGACCGTCAAAGCTCGTTTAGCTATATATAGGGCTCGGTTGTTTTTGTTGAGTGGGTTTAGGCTAAATGTAATACAAATGGCCTATAAAGCCAAAAACAAACAAAACCACTCTAACCACTAAAACAAAAGAGGTCCTCAATGACAAAAGGAGTTGTATACGAGTTGTTAAAGGGGTTTAAGTCATTATTTTGGTGGTTAAGCCTTTTTAGCCATATTTTATGTATAAAAGGGGTAGTAGGCCTTTGATTTCTCAAGTTTAGTTGATGCGGAAGGAGAGTATTCTTGGGAGATTGAGTCTTGGTTCCCGTACATCAAAAGAATGTTGTCATGTCTGTGTGCTTGAAGGGAATTATTCTATCACAATTGTAATTATGATTCTTGGAGTTAATCAGATCGGTCTCACTCTATTGGAGTAGACCCGGAGACGTAGTCACGATTGTGGTGAACTCCATTATCAGATTGTTTGCACTTTCTCTCTTCTTCTCTCTCACATTCTAATTTTCACCTTAATTTTTAATGCATAATTTCAATAATGTACGCGTGTATTGAGTTTTCATTAAGTTGTTTAGATTAAACATTCAATTATGCAATTAGTCTAGATCCTAATTAGATCAATGGTTGTGAAGGCCTCTATTGAAATCTTTTTCTTATCTAATCACAAGAAACTTTCTTGACTCTTTTTGAGAGCACGCTCCAAGCTTCAGATAGAAGCTTGAAAGTATCACCCATTCCATTAGACATATTCTTATCGAGTTGTAGCAAAAGAGCCAATTTCCTATACTGCTTTTCACAATGGTTTCATCAATAAATTGATTGATGTGAAGTATCCCATACCAATCCGTGCCCCCATTGGCTGTATTCTTTATAGCAATGTGGACCTCCAAAGCAGCCATCATCTAGACTAGCCTATCCAACTCAAGGTACAAATTATGTGCTTTGAGAGCAAACTTTTGAGCACCCACAAGGTCTTTTGTGGCAAACTTCTTCTCTGCAATCTCTTTAGCCCAATAATAGTAAACTTCAGCGTTCAAAGTTTATTCAACAATTTACTGATTATGTGTTCTTGACTGGATAGTCCAAGTTGTTAGAATCTCAGGGTTTGGTTTATTTCCCATAGCTTACATGATACTGAGACCTCTGGCTTTATTGTTACTTTAACGCATCTGCAATTTAGTTTGCAAGTTTGATTTCATAAAATTTGGAATTTGGTGTTGAGTTATTCATCAGCATTTGAGTGTTATGAAAACTCGTGGTTGAGGGATTCAGAGTACCAAACCCCAATCGTAGTTTTTTTAACTAAATACAATTTGTTTCAGCAGTCTGAACCCTATGACACCCTGAATTTATTTTGCATGCTACAAGCTAGGAAATTGAATCGAAAGTCTACTTCAATATTTTATTAAGTTTGGAGTCCAATATTGAGTTTACATGTTCGCAGTTCTGGTTTGAAGTGATAAATACTCAGAGTTCAGACTCTGAAGGAGATCCTCTGAGTTTGCCTTCGATATTTTGTATAGTCATTCTAAGTCCATAAGTCTAAATCAATTTAACCTTGGATTTCGGGATCAATCTCGACTTACGTAAATACACACTCGATCTCAAAGTTGGACCTAGAGAGAATTTGGCCTTAAAAGTTTCGTATATTTACATCAGTTAATATCAACATGGGGGTTCAAAAGGACGAGTTTTAAATGTTCGAGGTTAGATTAACATATTATACACATGAGATTTTGGTCTTGCAGTCTAAGTGAATAAGGGTTGGGGTTCGATTTTTGGATAATGCTTTGCATATAGATGAAACTTCAATCTTGAAGTCTGATCAAATGGTATTTCGAGTTTTGGGGTTGTCTACGCATCTTGCATATGATTGTAAAATGAGTTTGAAAGTATATAAAAAATGAAGTTTTTGAGCACATTTCATTTTCCTGATTTTCGTTGATGGAGGTGAGACTCAAAAATTTGAAAAGATGAGTATTTGGATTTTGGAGTGAAGAAATTATTTGACAATCCCTTCAAATTAAAGTTTCAATATTTTGTTGAGATTATATATATGATTACCGAGATTTTGTTGAGATTATATATATGTTTACCGATCTTGAAACTTTGATTCTCGTAGCATTTGATTCAAATCTTTGAATCACATCAATATTAGGGTTTCTTTCAACCATTTTGAAAAATGATTCCCTAGCTAGTGCTTACTCTACAAGGTTTTGAACATTTAATTAACAACACCACACTAATGCTCACTCAAAACAAAACCAAATCCAATTTCTACCAACCCTAAACATTAAAAGGGAAACATGAAATACATAAGGCTTGGGGTTTAGAGTTTCAAGGGAGATCTACAACATTCACATGGTTGAACTAGAAATGGATTTTCGGGTTTGAATTTTAGATGAAATTTTATGACTTGTAAAAACATAAGTGTAGGCCAAACTTGCTCAAAAAATTACCCTTGAACTTAAAGGAATTTGGTTGAACCTAAATTGCACATTCTTTATGCATTTGTGGGTGCTAAGGCATTTAATAAGACCACCTCAACATACAAAACTCCTAAATCCTTAACTAACATCATCGTCACCAACACAAACATAGTGAAATGATGCAAACTAGACTTGACCTAGACCAAAAGTTGAGAGTAAAAATAAATACTAAAATATAAATCAAAATAAATTCCCCATTTTTGAGAAAGTAGGAATATATTATAGAGGTTGCAACAGGTGTCATCTAGCAACTAGTCCCTATCAATGCAACATGCTTGAAAGTAGAGTTAATAAATTTAAACTAGTTGCTACATGACACTTGTTTAAATACCTTTATTTTTTGAAAGCGATCAATTTCAAACCCTAATGCTCCCACTTTCCATTTCATTTCGTGAATTCGTTAAAAATAAACCATTAATATTCCTTGAACCAACACTTTGGAGGGTAAGAATCTGCAATAGTTATTTTGTCCACCAACAATTAATCATTTACTAATGTCATTTCAACTAGATATGGATTATTAATAGAGTTGAAATTTTATACTTGAAATAAAATTTATATAAGATATTTACATGGAATAATAAAAAAATTGTAATAAGATCTCAAATTTTTGATCCAATAATTTTTATCATAAATAATATTTTTATCATTTATAAAAATAAAAATATGCAATATATTTTTTGTTGACTTATAAAAATTTTAATTACAAATATTTTTAATTTAAATGGTTAAACAAAGTCATATATATATATAGTCCCGATAAAAATATTAATAAATTTTCAATTGAATAAATATCTTCTAAGAGATTATAATAGATGTTTAGTGTTTTATTGAGCATGTTAGAGTACTATCAATGGTAATTGTCTTATTATGTACTAGTTTTTTTGGTGATATATATGATATTTTGTAAGTATTGCTACTTTTGTACAACATGTATATATATATATATATATATATATATATATATATATATATATATATATATATATATATATATATATATATATATATATATATATATACTATATATATATATATATATATATCGATAAAAATATTAATAAATTTTCAATTGAATAAATATCTTCTAAGAGATTATAGTAGTTGTTTAGTGTTTTATTTGAGCATGTTAGAGTACTATCAATGGTAATTGTCTTATTATGTACTAGTTTTTTTGGTGATATATATGATATTTTGTAAGTATTGCTACTTTTTGTACAACATGATATATATATATATATATATATATATCCCGATAAAAATATTAATAAATTTTCAATTGAATAAATATCTTCTAAGAGATTATAATAGATGTTTAGTGTTTTATTGAGCATGTTAGAGCACTATCAATGGTAATTGTCTTATTATGTACTAGTTTTTTTGGTGATATATATGATATTTTGTAAGTATTGCTACTTTTTGCACAACATGATATGGTAGATATATATAGTCCCGATAAAAATATTAATAAATTTTCAATTGAATAAATATCTTCTAAGAGATTATAGTAGTTGTTTAGTGTTTTATTGAGCATGTTAGAGTACTATCAATGGTAATTGTCTTATTATGTACTAGTTTTTTTGGTGATATATATGATATTTTGTAAGTATTGCTACTTTTTGTACAACATGATATGGTATATATATATATATATATAGTCCCGATAAAAATATTAATAAATTTTCAATTGAATAAATATCTTCTAAGAGATTATAGTAGTTGTTTAGTGTTTTATTGAGCATGTTAGAGTACTATCAATGGTAATTGTCTTATTATGTACTAGTTTTTTTGGTGATATATATGATATTTTGTAAGTATTGCTACTTTTTGTACAACATGATATGGTATATATATATATATAGTCCCAATAAAAATATTAATAAATTTTCAATTGAATAAATATCTTCTAAGAGATTATAATAGATGTTTAGTGTTTTATTGAGCATGTTAGAGTACTATCAATGGTAATTGTCTTATTATGTAATTTTTTTTGGTGATATATATGATATTTTGTAAGTATTGCTACTTTTTGTACAACATGATATGGTATTTTATTATATTTTATCCTTTCTACATTAATAAAATTTTATCTCAATTAAAAAATATTCTAATAATTAAAAATTAAAACATGTAAATTCATTTTTCTCTTTTAATTACACTCAATAAAGCATAAGAAGAGAGATAGTAAACAAAATTCAACATTATGTATATTTAAACTAGTGTCATGTAGCAACTAGTTCCTATCAATGCAACATGCTTGAAAATGGAGTTAATAATAAGTGTTGTTAACAATTAGTTTATATATATATTTATTATGAATCCAATAAAATCATAGAATATTATTTTTAAAGAATAATAAAGGTAAAAAAATTGTTATTAGGGAAGATGGTTATCATTTTTTGCATCAAAAGTTAATCTAAGTATCATTGGAACAAATTTAAAAATTAGTTTGTTTGTTATATTATGAAGCCTATAAACTTCACATAATCTTAAAAGAAATTATAACAATTAAACAATGTTGCTAATAGTTAGTTATGCATATTGTATTATGATCCCTATAAATCTCAAAATATAATTTTAAAAGAATTATAAAGGTAAAATATATATTATCAAGGAAGAGAATTACAATTTTGTGCATCAAACTTTACTCCTTATTATTGAAACAAATTTAAAAATTAGTTTGTTTTTTATATTATGAACCTTAAAAAACTCACATAATCTTACAAACAATTATAACAACTAAATAGTTGTTATTAGGGAAGACATTTGACAAATGAATGCATCCTTTGTATTGTTAAGGGTTTTATTCAAAATATTGCTTGAAATGAAACAATTCTAAAATGGGCATTATTATTTATTCAATGCCAATAATATGTTGCATCTTGTTGAATTTTTTTGAATGAGAACACACAAGAATTATTTTCATAAGTTATAGCTCTAAATTGAATTGACTAACTTAAAAATTATTCAACATTACATTTTTTAATCTAATGCTCCAATTTAACATAATAAGCTATTTTGAATGATCCAAAAATTGAAATACCTATAAAAATACTAGTATCTAAAACTATGTATGCACCTACAACATAAGTCCAAAATGACAATTATATCACAAGAAAAAGTATACAAGGCACAAGTTTGAAATTTATTACCAATATAAATAAATAAAACAAAATAATGGACCATGACCCCTATGAGGATAACACCCACCATTAATGTGTAGCCCTCCTAAAGTGTGACTCATATGGTGGTCATGATCTAGTGATAAGGTCATGTCCCTTGTTGAGTAGGGCCCAACTACTTGTTGGAGTTGATAGTGAACCCCATAGCTCCTAGGAATCACCTATAACTAAAACACCTATCACATATGAGAGATCAAAGCAACTATTTTTCTATGAAACCAAGAGAGAAATGATTGAATTCACACAAGTATCACACAAACATCTAATATTGAGATTAACTTGTAATTGAAATTGAATTGAATGGAATTGATTACATGGATTATTTTTATAAAAGCATAACAAGGAAAATCCTAGATGAGGATTTGATTAGATTGTGGCAAGTGTCTTAATCTCATGCAATGAGTCAAATTGACCTATACTTAGCCAATATAATAATAAAAAAAACACTCCTAAGTTTAGCTTAAGTGAATAAAGTAATAAGGGACTTAATAATTAATTAACTAATTATCAAGTGATCTCCTAATTACTCCAACACCCCTCTTAAGATCAACTTAGGGAGAAATTAAAAAACTTTGATAAAGAATGCAATGATGGATACATGGATGGGTCCTAGATACAAGTCCTAATGAGATAAACATGTAAAAACAAATTAAATCTCTCATAACCAAAGAAAAGGAGAAAAACACATGGGAAAAATTCCTCTCCAAAAGAAAGAAAAATGAAATAATTGCACTAGTGAAAGAAGGATAGAACGAGGACTCAATGTGAACCCCCCAAGGATTGCTTTTGTCACACAAGTATAATAGATTTCCCCCCAATAGAAGAGAGAAAATGAGGATATGAATCCCCCCATAAGAAGTAGCTAGATTATACCAATGATGAACGCTTGAAGATAGAATATGATCCACTCCCTGTAAATACCATTTCTCCCCTTAGAAACAAATAGACCCACTAGTGATTGGAGAAGAAAATCCAAAAGGATGGGTGAATCAGGAATCCAAATCCAAATGATGTGTGCCTTTGAAAAGTGCTCAAGTGTCCATATGTCAAAAAGAGATGATGACAATCTAGAAAATGATGAATACTGATGTAGAACAAGCTACAAAGGTGATGAAGATGTTGGGTCAACAATGATGATGTGTATGCCAAAAAAGAGGAGATGAATGTCTTCAAAATAATCCTCCAAATCTACAATTTAGGACTTTACAAAACAGGATGGTATGTCTATAAGATATGAATCCCAAGTAGTTGTTTTTGAAAGAAGATGAATGTCCTGTTGCACTGAACCAATAGGGGCCAAAGATGTGGTGATGTAATACAAGGATGGGGAGTCTTTTCAGACAACCCATCTAGGCAGCCATAACAAAATATGCACTTTCATCCCACAATTTTGCAAGAATATGTAATTGAAAATTTAATGAAGCACATTCAAATTTTAATAATTCTTCTTCAAACAACACACATGTAAATCAAATCTCCATTTGAATTGAAAATCCATTACAAAAATTATTTTCTTTACAACACAAAAATAAATAAAAATTAGATCAACCTTAGACACTTACAAATTCACCTCTAAAATCCTTGCAACATTCAGCTTGCTACTAGTATCTTCCTCCACAACCTTTTCTTGCAACTTCACTGCTACACTCCATCACCAAAATTTCTTCACTCAACTCCTGGGCGTTTGATTTATCTCGGCAAGAACAACAATACAATATTTCTCATGCCTTCCAAAATGAGGTGTTGGGATCCTCCTGCATGCCAAAATTGAAAAAAATGGCATTGAATTTCATAACTCTTGTCAAAATTGTTGCTCATAACTCCACTTGTAACCTCCTGTCATAAACCTAGCACTTGGGTTGGATCCTTGTTAAGAATGGACCTCAAGATTCTCTCCCAGGCCATTTTTTAAGTATTTCAAAATTCAAATTCCCCAACTTGGGTGTTGGGTTTTGAAATTTACCATTTTTTGGATTTTAAGCACATTAAATGTGCAACTAACAATTCACCAAATCATAAATTTTGAGCCAACAAATAAAATAATGGTTACAAAATATTGGCTCCATTTTTCACTCAAAGATAATATTTAAAAATTCAATTACCCAAGCAACAAATTTTCCATACTCTGAAAGTGCCCAAACCAGGTGTCGAAAACCTGCCTGTAACAAGAAACCACACAAGAAAAGAAAAGAGATCAAAAACAAATTTTTTTGGGATGCAAGATTGCTAGGTACCCCTAGATGCTCCTGCATCATGTGGTGATCCCAAGATGATCAATAAAAACATAAGATGATGATGACGTCTCAATTTGAAGAGTGGGAACATGAAGACAAGTCATTGAACCATCAAAACATGCAAGACTTGTGATATACTCAAGCTCCTATAAAGTATCATCATCAAACAGTATGAAATTTGCATCTACAAGAGGAATGAGACAATCTACAGTAGGATCCTCTAGGTATGAAAAAATATGAGGGTCTTAATGAATCTCCCAAAATTGAGTCTAAATGTGTGGGGAAAATCAATGTCTGATACAACACACATAGTGTCAATATCAACACTAGAACATTTAACCCCTACAACATAATCACTAATAATATCCTATGTTGAATAAATTATCGGTGTGTCTAGTGTAGGTATGAGTCCATAAAGATAAGGAAAAAGATCAAGCCACCTGAGATGTGTTAGGATGTTGTTTCACCAAGATGAGCATAGTTATCCTTTTCCAAGATGACCATAGAAGGGTGAACATAAAAACCCATGATACTTCCTCAAATGATAAAATCATATACTAATATCCTCAATGCATGTAAAGTAGATCAAATGAAGTCATCTCATGCAAACAAATCCTTTCTAGGTGTCAAGCCACCATCAAGTCATAATAGTCATCGAGGGACTTGGCTTTTCCTCCACAAAGGGAAAGAACCCCACACACAGTACATTGCATGCATGCAATAAATGCATGTGATTTATCAATGAAAACTCTTGCTTTTTAATTTTTTAACAATTTATTTTATTTGATTTTTTTGAACTTTGTCTTGAACCAAAATAAAACTAGAAACACCTGCTCATGATTTTGACTAGAAAGGTGGCTTGGGAGCCATATGGATTTCTACAACTATTCAATTGTATGCATTTCAGTATAGGAATCTCAAGCCCCCTATTTTTTTTAATTGCTTCAAATTCGATGAAACAACATACGGTCTTAGGGTTTTTGGCCATTCTAGAATCAATGGTGATGCCCATTTTTCTTTAAGATGAGCCAATATTTTTCTTAAAGCTGAATCTTTCAAAATTTGAACAAGAAGTCACAAATCTAGTGCTCTGATACCATGATGGATAGTGAACCCCACAACTCCCAAAAATTGCCTATAACTAAAATTCTTATTACATATGAGAGATCAATGCAACTGATTTGCTATGCAACCAAGAGAGAAATGATTGAATCCAAACAATTATCACACATACATCTGATATTGAGATTAACCTGTAATTATAATTGAATTAAATGGAATTGATTGCATGGATGAATGCTTATAAAAGCATAAAAAGGTAAACCCTAGATGGGGATTTAGTTAGATTGTGACAAGTGTCTTAGTCTCATGCAATGAGACAACTTGACCTATATTTAGCCCAATCTAATAATAAAAAATACTCCTAAGTCTTGCTTAAGTGAATAAAGTAATAAGGGACAAGTAATAATTAAGTAATGATTAATTAGTTATCAAGTGATGTCCTAATTAATTCAACACTACTTCTTGGAGCTCGCTACATTTTATCAAAAAAAATCATTTGGCTTCTCCATTTTTCTCTACCATGGTTGAAATCTATCATTTTTCTATATTTTTATCTCTTTTCTTACAAAAAAAGCCATGAATGTATCACTTGTCTTTATTAAGTCACTATTATTCTCTTATATAAATGAGAACAAATTATTGAGTACTAATCACCCATTACATGTTGAAAATGTTGGATTCTAGAAATCTTACATGTAGACAAATAAAATTCAAGAATGAAGTAACAAAATTTAGAGATTAAATATTTGATTAGGTTTTTATTCTTTCTTCTCATAAGAACCCATCAACAATTAACCCTCTCATATGCCCCCAAAACATGACCAATTCTTCAAATATTCCCCTTGAAACCCTCCTCCATAATCTCCCCTAATCAATTTTAAACTCAAATGTTCCCATTTCCCATTTCCTCATGTGACTCCATTAGAAAAAGACCATTGGTATTCCTCATATTGATCCTTTCAACATTTATACTACACTTTGGTGGGCAAGAATATTCAAGAGTTGTTTTATCCTCCAATAATTAATTAATTATCAATGTCATTTCAACTAGACAAGGATCATTAATATAGAGTTCATATTTGATTCTTGAAATAATATTTATATAAGCTATTTGCATATAATAATAAAATTTTTGTATTAAGATCTTAGATTTGTGATCCAATATTTTTTAGCATAAATAGTATTTTTATCTTATAAAAATATAAATATTGCAAGATATTTTTTTGTTGACTATTAAAATTTAACATAGAAATAATATAATTTAATTAGTTAAATAAGTCCAATTAATTTTATAAAATTTAACATAAAAATAGTTTAATTTAATTGATTAAATATATAAAATTGACTGGACTTATTTAACCAATTAAATTAATTTTTTTTGTTAAATTTTATAAAAATTGAACTAATTTAACCAATTAAATAATATTATTTTTGTATTAATTTTTAATAATAAAAAATATCTTGCAATATTTATATTTTATAAGTAATAAAAATACTATTTATGCTAAAAAATATTAGATCACAAATTTGAGGTCTTATTACAACGCTCTCATTATTTTATATAAAATATTATTTCAAGGATCAAACTTGAACTCTATTAATGATCCTTATCTGATTGATATGATATTGATAATTAATTAACTATTGGAGGGAAAAAAAACTCTTGAATATTCTAGCCCTTGAAAGTGTAGTATTAATGTTGCAAGGATTAATATAAGGAATACTAATGATCTATTTTAATTGAGTTACATGAAGAAATGGGAGGTGGGAACATTTGAGTTTGAAATTAATCACTCTAAAAAATTTAAGGTAAGGGAGACTATGGAGGAGGGTTTTTAGGTGAATATTTGAATAACTGGTCATGTTTTGGGGGCATATGAGAGGGTTAATTGATATGGAGTTTTATGAGAAGAAATCATAAACCCTAATCAAATATTTTATTCCTTTCTCAACAATCCCTAAATTTTGTTAATTCATTCTCCAATTTTATTTATGTCTAAATGCAAGGTTTCTAGCATTCAAAGTTGGCAATGGGAATCCAATGCCTTCAACATGTAAAGGGTGATTCTTACTCAATAAATTTTTCTCATTTATATATGAGAATAATTGTGACTTAATAACGACATGTGATACATTCATGGCTATTTTTGTAAGAAAAGATATAAATATCTAGACCATGATAGATTTCAATTGTGAGAGAAAAATAGAAAAGCCAAATGATTTTGTTTATTTATAATGAATGTGATGAGCTCCAAGAAGCAGTTGGCCCCTAGTGGACAAGGGACACGAACTTGTCACTAGGTCATGACCACCATAGGAGTCATTCCCTTTAGAGGGGCTACATATTTATGGTGGGTTCTACCCTCATAGGGGTCATGGCCAATTATTTTTTATTTTATTTTATTTATTTATTTATCTATATTCTTGGTAATAGATTTCAAACTTGTACCTTATATACTTTTTTATCATGATATGTCTTTCATTTTGGACTTATATTGTAGGTGCACAAATAGTTCTACTAACTAGTATTTTTCTAGGTAGTTTGAATTTTGGATCAATCAAAATAGCTTGTTATGTTAATTTGGAGCATTAGGTTAAAAAATGTAATGATG
>VDFB02023286.1:0-48245 GCA_007258455.2 Sequoia sempervirens
TTCCTTGAATCAAAACTAACCTCCAAAGGCATTCACACCAACATGGAACCATCCAAAAACAATCCTTCAACAACAGAGGTAAAAGCATTCAACCAGGCATCCAAGGCACCAAATTTAAGAACACCTTAAATACTCAACCACTCACAACTCCACAAAAACACTTACATAATAAACAACAACCAAAAATTCAATCGAGAACAATATTTATTAACCAATCAATTAACGACCAGGGCTAAATAACTTTACAACTTTTCCATCTAAATTACACAATCAACTAAAACATTTCATGATAACCATCACAAGTATTCTAAAAGACTTATCCATAAAGAGAACTTACCATCTACCATTAAATGAATATAAAGAAAGTCAATTTTCAAAAGATTAAAATCCCATTCACCAATAAACTATCCAATTCGAAAATACCCGAATCAATCACTAATCATGCCCATACATTTAAATTTCCCCTTTCATTTATCAACATAATTGAAATCTACTTAATAGTTGGGTAGTTAACTCATTATCATTTCATAACTACTTATGTCCAAAACATTATTTCCATTTTCCTTTCATCATACTAACTTAACACTCACTTCCAATATTTAAATTAATGGTGAAAACCATTTAAGACCAATTGTTTAAACAAACTACGTATTAGAACTTACCACCTTACGATCTTAAATCTATCTAAATAAATTCCCACACATAAATACCTTTTAAAACCACTACATATTTATATATTTTAATTCTTTTGAGGAGGAGATGTAAAAAGAGAATATATATGTTCTAGAATCCAACAAGTCTACAAGACTCAACCTCATAACAAGATAACTTATTTAATTCCAAAATAAATTCCATAATAAATTCCATTCCCAAAATGTTCATACTAAAACAAGAATTAAATAAACAATGCTGTCATATATTCGTAATTGATTTTTCTATTAACTTATCCTCTTAAATTGGTAGTTTAATAAATCAAAAATAATGATAAACAAAAGATTTCTTTCTATTATTATTATTATTATTATTATTATTTCCATTATACCAGATTCTGTTTTATTTTAAATAGAAAAAGAAATAGAATATATATATTTTTTTACAAAAATAAATAATACAACATTAGTTAATTTAGAGGAATCAAAATAAATAATTTAATAAATATATATATATATATAAATATAAATATATATATATATATAAATATATATATATATATATATATATATACATAGCATATATATAAATATACATATATATATATATACATATATATACATATATATATATATATATATATATATATATATATATATATATATATATATATATATATATATAAAATAAAATCCGCTTGACAAATAAGAATATAAAATTAGTTTTATAATTTTTTTTTTAAAATACATATAAGTTTAAATGGGACATTGCAATCCCAACACCCGAACCTGAGAACAAGCTGTAGGCCATGAAGTCTGTTGCTCACACGACCGATCTTCAATTTCAGAGTGGGCGATCCATAGGCTGTCACATGAGCACCGGTGTGGTGGAGTGCAGTACAGTAGAACCACCACAACCACAATATAAAATATAAACAAACCCAAAATTTAATGCATTGCAGGTGTGAGGGAAATAATATGAAATTCAAATGAATTTAATTTTTATTCACTATTTACATGTATGTATATATTTATATTTATTGAAATCTGGGCATTTCAAAATGTCGAGCTCTAAAATAAACAAGCGTACTCTGTACAAAGGAAATGTTATTTATAACAAAGAATATTACAACCCAGAAATTCGTTGAAAGGAAATTATCCTCAAACAAGTATGTATTTTATTATATATATATATATATTTTAAAAAAACAAATGAGACAACAAAACTACTGTTCATTACCAGATTGCAACAAAACCCCTTTTTAATAAACAACAACCCAGAAACCCCCAGAAATTCCATTAAACAAATAACAATTCCCAATTCCTAGCTAAATA
Organism: Sequoia sempervirens; assembly: GCA_007258455.2. Taxonomy (NCBI): domain Eukaryota; kingdom Viridiplantae; phylum Streptophyta; class Pinopsida; order Cupressales; family Cupressaceae; genus Sequoia; species Sequoia sempervirens. The sequence goes on from VDFB02023286.1 coordinate 1,986, forward strand.
TTCTTTGATTAAACCATAACCCCAGTAGATTTTCTTCCTACAATTATTTGATTTTTAACCCTAGATAAAAATTTCATTCACAGAGAACAATTCCTATTTTAACAGAGAATAAATAATTAAAAGAAAAGAAACTGGCGTCCTTCGCTTGCAGAAAACTGTAGAAGCTTATTCCTTGCTGCCGATCTTTCCAGCAACAGCTCCAAGTCTTTCTTCCTCTTCACTAATTTCTCCAGAAAACAGAAAAAGAACCCAAGGACAGAAAATGATTAAAAGCAAAATTTCTCCAACATTCGAACCCCCCTCTCAACAAAGAAAACCCCTTCTTAAAATCCATGCCCAGGAATCCTTTCAATTTCCTCTTCCCGAGAATACCAGAGGTCACATCTCAAGAAAATAAATTAAAATAATTATTAATCCCTTTAATTCCCTTTTGTTGCCTTTTCAAGTATTTATATTTCATTTTCTTTTATCATGCATTTTGATTAAAACTAAATAAATTTAACTCCACAAAAAAATGCACTTTTATATAAATATATATTCATTATCTTCACAACACATTATTAATTAATTACTTCCACATTAAAATAATTAAAATCGACCATTTGCAAGATTCTAAATAAGTATCCATTAAATTTCTTATTATAATAATTATCTTTTCAAGATTATTTGTTCATAATTATTATTAACTTCAACAATTTAAATCAATTTATCTAATAATATCACTTTTACTTTTAACGAATTAGTTTGATTGATCATTTGTTCTGATTTGATTTGATTGATTATTATTTTAATTCCTAATTATATTTCAAATAACCTTGCAATTTCACTTATGATCTAATTAATTATTTAAACATGACTACTAACATATTATATTTTCCACAAAATCAAATAACATAGTAACAATGAAGCACACACAAATACTCACACAAAAGTTCAGAACAACCGACACGGAGGGGTATTACAATTGATACATGTAAAGATTTGTTAAATGTGATGACATGTATACATGTATCCATGTGCACATAATGCAAAGGAGTGTGAAAAGCATCCTCCGCATCTGAACGAAAAATTTGAATGGAAAACACTAAAATCGATTAGAAATACAAATTTATAATCAAAGTATTCTAAATGCGTCAAAGCACAATGAAAGTGAACTTGCATTTGCAGTATTAAATAAAAGAAAACAGGAAAAATAAACTACTTATGACCAATGCATATATCGAAGGAATGCATAAATATATGGATCCATGTAAACATTTATGCATGCATGGATGTGTAGATGTGTCCCTGTAATTTGGTATGGAAACAAGAATCTATAGATGCATGCATGCATAAGGTTAGAAATGCTAGAAACAATTTGCTTTTGAAACATAGACAAATAACATTATGATTGAAACAAAATAATAATACATAATTGTTTTTTGAACAAGTGTATAAAGGATATCTAATGATGCATTTGAATGCATGGATACATGTAAAGATTTGTTAAATCTGATCACATGTATACATGTATCCATGTGCACATAATGCAAAGGAGTGTGAAAAGCATCCCCCTTATCTGAACGAAAAATTTGAATGGAAAGCACTAAAACCGATTAGAAATACAAATTTATAATCAAAGCATTCTAAATGTGTCAAAGCACATTGAAACTCAACTTGCATTTGCAGTATTAAATGAAAGAAAATAGGAAAAATAAACTACTTATCACCAATGCATATATCGAAGGAATGCATAAATATATGGAACCATGTAAACATTTATGCATGCATGGATGTGTACATGTGTCCATGTAATTTGGTAGGTAAACAAGAATCTATATATGCCTGCGTGCATAAAGTTAGAAATGTTAAAAAAATTGCATTTGAAACATATACAAATAACATTTATGATTGAAACAAAATAATAATACCAAATTGTTTTTTGAACAAGTGTATAAAGGATATCTAATGATGCATTTGAATGCATGGATACATGTAAACATTTGTTAAATCTGATCATACATTTTAGCCTTCAAGAAATTGTCATACGCCCTTTTAGGAATCTGTAATAAACAAGATTTAGAAAAGACGTTTTGAAAAGAACTCTTGAATACAACTTTATGTTATGATAGTTATTTTCGAAGCCCTCAGTGTTTGATTGCATAACCTTGATATTTTCTTCATTTTTTTCTTTGTTTGGTATGGTGTGAATTTTGTTGTGATGGATGAAGGTATATTTGAGCTATAGATAGATAAAGATATGTGAGGGTAAAAAACAAGAATGAGCTATATAAGTACAAGAAAGAGAGGGAATTGAGAGAATGATGAGATGCAAGTAAGGTATATGAATGGGTTATGAGAAGTATTTGATATGGGAGGCAAGGATATGCGAGATTGGATATGAGAATGAATGGAATGTAAATGGTACGAATTTATGATTTTTGAGTTGTACACTTAAAATAAAATGCAAGATATAAAAATTTGAATGAGTGAGCTGGATTGAAAGAAAAAAGGAATGGAACACATTGGTGTGATGGAAGGCAAGCATATAAATGGATTTTGAAATGTATTTGATTTGAGAAGAAAGGATGTGCAACGGTGGAAATGGAAATGAATGGAATTGATAGGGTATGAAGTGATCATTTGTTCCATCAAAGGGTGTAAGAATGTCTAGTTTGTTATTGGTTATGCTTTTTAAAATCATCATAGGGTTGGGTGTCTCAATACAAACATAGAAGAAAGACTCATGTCCCATTTCTCACTCTCCTTCGTACTGAACAAGGTGCCAAGATCCTTGAGCTTCCTTGAAATGTGACAAGAGAAGAATAGATATAAAAATATAATGATATTTAAGGATACAAGAGTCAAAACAGAAGACAAAGCAGAAGTTGTTATGCATATACTATGAAAACAATAAATATGGAAGATCACGAAACCAAAAATATGCAAATGCTGATGCGTTAGAGAACAATAAATGAATGGAGAGAGAAATACATAGAGCTATTCACAGATATATGCATGGATGCATCGACAGATACATGTATACACACAAAAGAGAGCTGCATGGACAGATGGAGAAATGAATACATGGATACATGGATGCATACATATTTGCATATAGATACATATGCATATGTTGCATGGAAGGATGCATTCATATACACAAGAAAATATGGATGAAGGCATATATGCATAAATGCATGTATGGACAATATGCATGAATGCATTTCAACATATAACTTTTTTGTTTTGTATAGTCTGAATTTTGAGAGCTATTTTTTATATTGGAAAATTAGCATTTATCTGTTTTTCTATTCATTAGAATAGCTTTATAAATCATTATTGTATTATAAAATCAGTGAAATGCGAACACATAGATTGATTAAATAAATTTAAGTAAAGGCATAGTTTATAAAACTGGCAGGTAGAGGAACATAATCCATGAATGCAAATTAAATGCATTGAAATATCATGAAAATGCGAACACATAGAGTGGTCAAAACAATTGAAGCAAATGCATTAAATGGCATCTGGCTGGTTGGGAAGGCACTAGAATGGCTTGGTGGGCATGGGTGGCCAACATACTTTGGCCATTTAATATAGATTTAAGCCACTTGCAATGCATCACAGTTGCTTTGTGGATGTTGTATTTTGTTCTAGATGCTTGTGTTGTAAGGAAGAGTACTGTATATGCATGCACAAATGCATATGTGCATGTTGCACATGCACACATGTATAGATGGATGCATAGACACATGTATGCAAACACAGATAGATATGCTATACAGAGAGGTGTGCAGATACATGTATGTGTAGAAATATGCATAAATGCATTTGCAGATGGGCAGAGACAAAGACACATACATGGGTGCATGAATCCAGACATGCATATATACATGTATCCATGGAAGATATCGATAGATGCATATATACATGGATGTGTGCATGCAATTGATAGGTGCATATATGCATAAACCGATGCAAACATGTAGCCATAGATACATCCATACATATATAGGCAGATGCATGGAGAGATAGTGACATAAATGCATAAATCGATATATGCATGACTGCATCTATGGATACATAGTTACATAATGACATGAAGAAAAAGACACATGGATATATGCATGGACGGAACCATATAAAATTGATATATGTTCAGCATATTCTAATCAATGAGTATTTAGTCTGGACACCTTGATATTGACATGCTAATTAGCCTTTAAATACATAACAATTAAAAGAAAGAAATAATGATTATTATCCTTGTGCACATTTCACCTATTAATCAAAGCCAATTAACAAAGTAGGAATGGAAAACCATGTGCATGTTAATATGTTAGAGAGCATTTATTTGTGCATAAGTGTATAGGGATGCCATGAGTTGTGATTTCTACTTGCATGTAGTTGGATTAAACAATTAATAGTAAGTGGTAGACAATGAAATGAAATAAATTTAGGCAAATGGAAATAGAATGACCCCATCGGGTTGGAAATTGAATATTTATGTGGCTTTTAGATGATAGCAGGTTTGGAGCCATGAATGAGACTTGTTAGATGCTAAAATGTCACAGTGATGATAGCGTGTCAGCTAACAGGTCCACCTGACATTTGACTCATGTCAATCTAGTCAGTTCCATATTTCTCATTTATCCTTGTTTCATCTGATATCTAATTAATTAGGAAGTTGTCAACTAGTGTTTAAATACAAAGGAATAAAAAGAAGAAATAAATACAATTATCCTTTTGTACATATTAGCTGTTAAAGAAAGCGAATTAACAAAGTAGCAGTAGAAAACCATGTGCATGTTAATATGTTGGACAACATGTATGTGCGCATCACTGTATAATTATCTTCAAAGCCCTCAGTGTTTGATTGTGTAACCTCAATATTTTGTTCATATCTTTCTTTGTTCCGTATGGTGCAAATGTTGTTGTGATAGATGGTATACATGTAGGTATGCGTAGAATCCATATATCCATACATACATGTATTCATGCATACTATTGATAGATGCATATATGCATATACCAATGTATACATGTATCAATAGATACAACCATACATATACTGGTAGGTGCATGTATACATAGTCACATATATGCATGAATCAATATATGGATGGTTGCATCTGAGGATACATAGATACACAATGACTTGTAGTAAAAGAGACATGGATGTATGCATGGATGGAACCATATGAGATTGAAATGTTTTTAGCAAATTTTAATCAATGAGTATTCAGTCAGGACACATTCATATTGGCATGTTAACTTTGTCATTTTCTTCTAGCTTGTAGCTCTCATTCACGTTTGTATCATTTCATATCTAATTAATTAGTTAGCTACTAACCAGTCTATAAATACATAAGAATTAAAGGAAAGAAATAATTATAATTATCCTTGTGCAGATTTCACTTATTAATCAAAGCCAATTAACAAAGCAGCAGTGGAAAACCATGTGCATGTTAATATGTTAGACAACATGTATTTGTGCACAAGTACATAAGGATGCCATGAGCTGTGATTTCTACTTGCATGTAGTTGGATTAAACAGTTAATAATAAGTGCTAGAAAATGGAATGAAATAATGTTAGGCAAATGGAAATAGAATGACCCGATGGAATTGGAAAATGAAAATTTATGTGGCTTTTACATGATAGCAGGTTGATAGCCATGAGAGTTCTTGGAAGCTAAAATGTCACAGTATATGTAGCGTATCAGCTAATAGGTCCAGCTGAGATTTCATTCATGTCAATTTAGTCAATGCCATTTTTCTCATTTATCCTTGTTTCATCTGATATCTAATTAATTAGGACTTATGCATTCGCCCAGAATGCTTTTAACCGGCAGCATTGGCCAATCACATTTCGGCATTTAACATATTACTTATTTTTTTGTATAGTTTGAATTTGGAGAGCTATTTTTTATATTGGAAAATTAGCATTTATCTATTTTTCTATTCGTCCGAGTAGCTTTATAAATCATTTTCGTTTTAAAAATTCGGGAAAATGCGAATGCATAGATTGATTAAATAAATTTAAGCAAAGGCATAGTTTAGAAACTGGTGGCTAGAGGTACGTAATCCATGAATGCAGATTAAATGCATTAAAATATCAGGAAAATGTGAGCGCATAGATTGATTAAATAAAGTTAAGCAAAGGCATAGCTTATAATAAAACTGGCAGGTAGACGTACGTAATGCATGAATGCAAATTAAATGCATTAAATGGCATCTGGCTGGAGGTGAAGGCACTGGAAAGGCTGTTGTTCAATGCTAAACCAGCTGCTAATGAACAACAAAAGCTTCAAAAATCTCAGTTAACATGTAAAGGGCTGATAAATATTGATCTGCCAACTGGATGGGGTCATTTTACTTCAATTATGTAGCACTTATTCTTAGTTGTTTAATCCAATCACATGCAACCAGAATTCAGAACAGTTAGCATCCATACACATCTATGCATAGATACATGCTTTCTAACATATTGATATGCATATGGTTTTCTACTGGCACAATCCTTGAACATTCTTTAGGTGCAAGCGCTAGTTTATTAATTGACGTTGATTGATGGATAAAATGTATACATAGACACATACCTGCACACATGCATCAATGCACAATGCATACATAGATGAATGGATGTACACATATATACATGTATACATACATACATGATTACACGCATACATATATATATGCATTCATGCATCCATGGATGCATATATCCATGTATTAATAGATCCCTTAAAATATGCATATATTCAAACGACCCCAACGAGTTGGGGAATGAATATTTATGTGGCTTTTACATGATAGCAATCTCTTATAAATATGCATATATGCATGAGGACACATAGCCATCAATGAATCTATGCATTTGCATTTTCATGAGCATTTAAAAACAAAAAGGATTGAGAAAGCCACTTGCATGGGCAGCAAAAATAGATAAATGCCAATTTTCTGATATAAAAAATGACTTATGAAATTGAGATCATATATATAAAAAGCAATATGTTAACACACTGAAGTATAACTGGCTGGCACTATCCACAAAAAAGCATTCAAGGCAAATGCAATAGTAATCTGTTATATACATACATACATACATGGAAACATAGATACATGCACACATATATACACAATTACATGCACACATATATACATGCATACTTGCATGCATGGATGCATACGAAGACTATTTTTCATGGGATTGTTAAAGAGTGCACTTGCTCTCTATATGCTTCCATATTTTGCATGTGTGCCTATGATCTCTATTACTTTGCGTGTGTTGTTTTTGTGTTCTGTAAGCTCGTGTTCTGAGGAAGAGTTTGTAGTGACCGAGCAGGAGATGTTATAGTTGTAGAGTCCAGACCCAGAAACGAGTTACTTGAGGTGATAATTTGTTAATTTTCACAGTTTCTTTCCATTAAAGTGCATTACGAAGCTGTATTTCGTTGTGTACATTTCACCTATTAATCAAATGCAATTAACAAAATAGCAGTAGAAAACCATGTGCATGTTAATATGTTGGACAACATGTATTTGTGTTTGGCTGTATATTTATCTCCAAAGCCCTCAGTGTTTGATTGCATAACCTTGATATTTTCTTCATATTTTTCTTGGTTTGGTATGGTGTGAATGTTGTTGTGATGGATGAAGGTCTGTTTGTGCTATTTAATTGTGGAAGTTGATGTTTGAAAAGTTATTTTTTAATTTGGAAACCGGCATTTATCTGTTTTCTTTTTTGTGTTTCAAAGTCAATGCATTAAATGGCATTGGGATTTATCATGTAATATAGATTTAAGTGACTTGAGATGCATTGTGATTACTTTGAGCGTGTCATTTTTGTTATTCTGCAGATACGTGTAGTTGCAGGAGATGTTGTTGTTGCACAGTGAAGACCGAGAAACAAGTTACTTGATACATGTATCCATACATACATGGGTGCGGACATCCATCATGGTATCCATATATGCGTAGGTACATGTATCTATGAAAAGATGTATCCATAGATACATCGACACATATATGGATAGAAGCATGTATACATATGCACATAGATGCACCAATACATATATGCGTGGATGCATTTATAGCTACAAGTATACATAGAAACATAGTTGCATGGATAGATAAATACATGCATAGTTGGACACATAAATGCTTAAATATGCATGTATGGAAATATCCATGGATTGCATATGAAGTTGCATAGATAGATATATGCATGCATGCATGTATACATAGATGCATGTATTGTAGTACACATGGATGCATGTATATGTGTATCTATGGGTAGGATGCATGGATGCATGTAAATAGAAGAATTTTGTCAAATGTCATAGTTATTGTCCTCATAGGCACATATGCAAAAAATGGAAGCATACAAAAGGCAAGTGAACTGTTTGAAAGAATTAGTAACATAAGCAAAACTTGTTCTATTTTCGAAGACAAATTACTATTGCAATTGTGAAAAATGCATTTTTCTGTTTCTATATGTGCAAGTAGCCTTTTAAATCATGTGTTCAAAGAAATTAGGAATACAAGATGAAAAAATGAAAACATGAAAGAGAACTTTATGCAGTGATTATATTGAAGAATTTCAATTGCATTTCAAGAAAAGTAGAAAGACAATTTGGAAAGCTGACCTTGCAATCTGCTATTGAATGATCAAGTACACTCGCAGCAATTTAAAATTTTGGCTGTTATTGCAATTAGAAGTAATTTTTCCTAGTACAATGACAAAATTGAGAGATGAGAAAAGTGTAAAAACATATACTATTTCATCTACAACCATGGGAAATCTTCCCAGAAGCGCATATTTGCAAAACTCTGCATTGTATTAAAAAAAAAAAGAGAAGGTTAATATGGTAACCTCACGTTGCAGTTTGTGCGTGATTGTTTAAATAGACTTCAAAGTACTGATCCCTGTTACAAGGACAATCTAGATAAATGAGTACAGCGAGTGACATATACTATGCTATTCATACAAAAAAAAAAAATTCTTATGTAGATTCATTTTGACGAGGAAGAACCTAAGAAAGAACTTTTGTTGCTTATAATGCAAATTGCATTTTATAATTTTAAATTACTTATTGTTGTTTGTGTAGCCTATAATTTAGAACATATTTTGCATATCTATGCATTAGTGTAATTATGTTATTGCAATGGTAGCATAAGCTCTTTAAGAGCAATCAATGGAATAGATGCCATATTTGCTTAAGTGTCTGAAGAAGTGTAAATAGGACATGGCAACCTGTCAATACTAAGCCAAAAAACAACACAGACCTGGGCTAGCATCTAGATACACTCAAGGACAAATACAAACCAATGTTGTTGGCATCCTGATAAGAAAGATGATGAGATACATCCAATTAATGTATGTCACAACATCTTATTCAATGAAGATGATTTGGATAGGGAGGTTAAAAATGAGAATCCTTATTGGTGTGTGACTAATCCTCTTTTTGAAGACTTCTCAAGAAAATTGCATGCCAATACTATTAGTGAACATGTGGAATTAGATTTATTAATTGACTTTGATTGATGGGTCAAATGTGCATAAGGATAGTTATAATTATTTCTTTCTTTTAATTATTATGTATTTAAATACTAATTAGCAGTTACCTAATTAATTAGATATGAAATGATAGAAGGGTAAATAAGATTAATAGTTAATTGACATTTGATGAGATAATTGATTGGTTGGAATGATTCAGGAGACTACAATTCTTTGAGAAGTTTTGTCAAACAGTGTCCTTGCGTTGTGTATGCATCCATATGTTACATATGTGCCTATGACGACAATAACTAGGACATTTGAAAAAATTCCTCTTTCCTTTATGCTTTCATGACAGCAAGAAAGCTGAAAGCAATTGTGGAGTTTAGGCTTATATCTGTAAATTGCATTTGCTTGACAGTTTCTAAAGCCTTCTCAACACATTGTCCATATATTGTTCCAAAGGTCTCATTATGGCACATGCTAACAACACACTGGCTCTAAAGCTTTCACTATGGAACAGTTCTGCAGTAATTGAAGATATGTAATCTTTAGAGGACTCATATGCACCAAGTTATTGTTAAGCTCCCATATTGTACACTGGACAAAAGACAATTGTGCATCCGAGGAAGCAGTCTATGAAGATTAGCATAGGCTGAGCACTGTGAAACCCAATCTGCCTATGGACTCGAAAATGAAAGAAAATTGAGGAAAATAACTATTTATTGCCTCAAGTAACTTGTTTGCAAGTGTGCTTTTTGGAACCATGACAACCTTTGCCCTGTCACTGCGAACCCTTCCATAGAAAAGACATATAGACGCACACATATATATATATACATATGTATACACATGCACAAATACATGTATGTATACACACATATATGCACGTATGTACATATACATACATGCATACATGCATATACACATACATGCATCCATACACACATACATATATGCATAAATAAATATATGCATAGATATATCCAGAGACATATGCATCCATGCATACATGCAGCTACAAATGTCTACATAGATATGCACATAGATAGATGCTTATGTACATAGAGACATGCATACATACATATATGCATGGACACATCACGCACAAAGCGATAGTGATAGTCCAACTAAAACACTATGAAACACAACTTCATTATGCACTTTAATGGAAAGAAACTATGAAAATTAACAAATTATCACCTCAAGTAACTCGTTTCTGGGTCAGGACTCTGCAACTATAACATCTCTTGCTCAGTCACTACAAACTCTTCCTCAGAACATGGGCTTACAGAACACAAAAACAACACATGCAAAGTAATAGAGATGCATAGCAAGTGGCTTAACACTTTATTAAATGACCAAAGTACCCTGGCCACGCGTGGCCACCAAGCCATTCTAGTGCCTTCACCTCTAGCCATATGCCATTTAATGCATTTAATTTGCATTCATGCATTACGTACGCCTACCCGCCAGTTTTATTATAAACTATGCCTTTGCTTAAATTTATTTAATCAATCTATGTGTTCGCATTTTTCTGATATTTTAATGCATTTAATCTGCATTCATGGATTACGTACGTCTAGCCGCCAGTCTTTAAACTATGCCTTTGCTTAAATTTATTTAATCAATCTATGCGTTCGCATTTTCCCAAATTTTTAAACGAAAATGATTTATAAAGCTACTCAGACGAATAGGAAAATAGATAAATGCTAATTTTCCAATATAAAAAATAGCTCTCCAAATTCAAACTATACAAAAAAAATAAGTAATATGTTAAATGCCGAAATGTGATTGGCCGATGCTGCCGTTAAAAGCATTTCAAGCGAATGCATAAGTATTCCTGTCTTGACGCTAGGAACCAATAAAATTCAGGCTATACAAAATAGTTTATCCAAGTGAGTGCTATTAGGTTTGTTATCTTTGTTTTCATAGGCAACTTAAAAATGGGTTCACAGGGAACAGCTATAAACTGATGATATTCAACTACAACCTATTCACTTGCTCAAACCAGCATAGCAGCCAGATGGCTCAACAAATTTCGTGACCAAAACCAAAGATGTTTTGTAGAACAGTTTTTTTTGGCACTATTTTAGGCATCAAGCGAGATGAAACATTATGTATCATTGTCAAAGCAAATAGAAAGCCGAAGGAAGAGCTTTTGTCTTCAAATGCTTGGGAAACTTTCCAGCCGAACAGTAGACTATGAGCATATTACACATACCAATCAACTCTATGATTTTAAAGATTGAATATATGCATATTTAAAGCCATCTATTATCTATTCTTTGTATATGTCTAAACTATTTTTGAATTCACTTGCAAGCTGCAATGATTGTGAAGCATTGTGTGTTCAAATGCTTTAAAATAAAGTTACACGAACATATGCAATGCACTAATTGTTCTTGTTCTTTTCGAGATTTAGATGGTTTGTTTCTTCTGCAAGAAGATTGAGCTGGCTCGTGTATTTGTTAAGTCTATTACAGATGAGCAAGAGGAGCAGCACAAGAAAATTTTTGATTTTAGAATGAAAGCAAAAAGTTGGATGGGCATGTCACAACTTGTCTTCTCTATCGGTTATTAGATACAGTTAGTCCTAATATCTTCAAGAAAACAAAATAACACAGCGCAAAAGTCAGTAAACATAGATAGCTGTTTAAATGTTTGCAAAATTGATGGTACTTTTGACTCATTTTGGATCTGTGGGCTTCTTCAGCTTTCACAGTGGCAGTTTTAGCAAAAAGAGTGTTGTTGACAGGGACTCAAGATGATTACAGGTTTGTTCTTTGAAACCTTGCATGTCTTGTGTTGGAAGAATTTGCAAGATATTTGGCTTCACATTCTAATGCCATTGCTAGTAGTCTTTAATAGAGAACAATATTTGAAAGATCTTTCAGAGATCGTATTGCAGAGAGTTGGAGGATAAAGTTAGCAAGGGTCCTTGAAGATGTTTACTCATTTCGATTATTTCACTCTGTCCACACAGATGGCTGTTTAAATGTTTACAGAATTAATGGTTCTGGTGAATCCCAAAGAGATATGAAAAGAAAGAAAAAATCTAAATGAGGCTTGTCTAGGGAATGAGAGTGTGAAGATTCAACAACAACATTTGTTAGTTATCATAACTCTTTATTACAGAAACTCAAATATCTTAGTAAAGAAGACAAGACTACTACTTTACATGGGATTGGGCAACTTCTGAGTATATAAATTGATTTAATAAATTTAAGCAAAGGCATAGATTTGAAAAATGACAGCTTTCATCAATGCAAAGGGGACGTTTACAGTGATAGAGCAAAAGTTCCTATGCTCGTTGAATGAACACCAAGAGACGAGTTACTCAAGGTAACAAATAGCTACTTTTATTTATTTTGTTTCATTTTATCGCGGAAATGCAAGTTGGGTTTCACAATGCATCAAAACACACTTGTGTAAACAACTCCCAAAATTATAATTGCAATGGATGACAGTGATAGAGTATTGGATACTAATAGTGAAAACACCAAAAAACACCAGCAAGTATTTTTTTAGATTCAATAGAAACAAGTATTAATTATTTTTTTAGATTCAATAGAAACAAGTATTAATTGAAAACAGATTAACCTGGCAGACTATCTATCATAGGTTCTTGAATTCGAAATGTTCAAGTGTAACCATGGTTCTCTACAGGCTCTGGCTATGCATTTTAACTATATTGCTTTCTAGATATTCAAGATACACTTTTTTTGTAGACTGTAGCAAATAGTCTGTCCAAAGTCCTCAGATCACTGATAACAAGGTCTATAGAAATGAATTTAATTGCTCTTTTGCATCGAGCCTAAAGAACTACTGTAAGTATGGTTTCCAAACAGATTTAAATCAATCAATTTAAATCAAGAAAGGTTTCTAACTACACTAAATACTTGAACTATAAAGCATCATTGCTTCAACCATAGCAAAAGTGCACATAAGCACACGAAAACAAATTCAACTATGACATCATCTAACAAGGATTTTTTCGCCATTACTATGATTAACTATTCAACTCAATTGACTCATCAAGCAAACAGCTTGATCAATCGCTGACGTAACTTGTTTCAGAGGTATCTTGTTAAGCTGATTAGTTAATTTCATTAATGAGTAAAAGATGGAATTGACTTAATTGGCATGAGTCAAGTGTAAGATTGACTTATTTGTTAATTGACTTTGATTAATGTATCAAAGAGAGATGAAACTGACTAAATTGACATGAGCGAAATGTGAGATGGACTTATTAGCTGGTACGCCACATATACTGTGACATTTGAGCTTTCAAGAAATAATAGCAAAAGCAATAGAATAAACAAATGGCTTGAACATAGATAAAGGAATACAATTAATATGGATAGCTATAGCTTATGCAGAACAATGGACACAGTTGAATATTTGTAGCACAAGAAACGCAAGGGAAGATGTCGGCGAAGGTTGTGCAATTTCGCTTTGCACTTAGCAATTGCGTTTGCTTCCATGTCTATAAAGCCTTTTCAAGAAAATATTTTTCTGCATAAGAATGGCCATGATTGGTTTAATTGATTTGGTGAATAAAGATGATTTATAATTAACTATAACTAACTATTCAAGAAAACTGATCTATCAGTGAACTAGTTTCATTGACTAGTCAAGTAACTTGATTTAGAGTTAACTTGATTGGCTATTTAGTTAATTTTCTTCAAAGTTTGCAAAAATATTTTTGAACAAATAATTATCTGAATAACTTGCAATCATTAGACACCAAGAGCCAACATTTCTTCAAGGAATTTTGCCAAATAGTTTACATGTCTTTCTGTGCTTCCATATTTTGTATGCATATTCATGACAGCATTTGAAACCATAATATCTTTCACAAATCCACGTCCTATCATGCTTGGATGAATGTACATATCCTGTTCTAAAGCTCCTATTTTATTAAAGGTAGACAAAATGCTCAGAAAGATTGTGAAATCTAGCTCTATGCCTATGAATGTGAATAGGCAAGATTGATTTAACTGATTTGGAGGATAAAGATGACTAATTATTAACTATGACTAACCACTCAACACAATTAATTCATTATTCAATTAGCTTGATTGATTGCTGAATTAACTTGTTTGAAAGGTATCATGTTAAGCTAACTAGCCAATACGCCACATACACTACGACATTTGAGATTCAAATAAGTCTCATGGACGCAAATCTGCTATCATGTTAAAGCCACATAAACATTGATGTTCCAACTCCATGGGGTCATTCTATTTCCATTTTCCCAAGTTCATTTCATTCCATTATCCAACACTTATTATTAAATGTTTAAACCAACTACATGCAAGTAGAAATCACAACTCATAGCATTGGCATGCAATTTTCTTGAGAAGTCTTCAAAAAGAGGATTACTCACACACCAATAAGGATTCTCATTTGTAACCTCCCTATCCAAATCATCTTCATTGAATAACATGTTGTGACATACATTAATTGGATGTATCTCATCATCTTTCTTATCAGGATGCCAACAACCTTGGTTTGCATTTGTCCTTGAGTGTATCTGGATGCCATGAGTTATGAATTCTACTTGCATGTGCCTTAATTGCACAAGTAATAGTAAGTGCTACATAATGGTAGAAATCACAACTCATAGCATCCATATACACCTATGCACAAATACATGTTATCCAACATATTAACACACACATGGTTTTCTAGTGCTAGTTTGTTAATTGCCTTTGATTAATAGTTCAAATGTACACAAGGATAATTGTAATTATTTCTTATGTTAATATGTTAGGCAATATGTGCTTGTGCATAGGTTGGTGGTCATGAGGCAATACCAGTGATGGCTTTAAATTGTCATGCATTTTTGCAGGTCTTTTTGCCATGATAGTGTATGTGCAATTGATTAAAACGGTTCGCTTGAAATAGCTTTGCTTGCTGTTTGTGTTTACAAAGTGCAAAGAATGAGACAATTATTGCTATGGCTTTCCACAAAAATATCTCGCTGATGACTAAAACATACCAAGCAAACAACAATTCGAGATTTTGTAATTGGAAAACTTAGACTGAATGCTTAGCAAGTTAGGAAATTGTATCTTGGGGTTATAAAAAACTATCTCAAATATGTTTTAGAATTCATATTGCAATGTTGCCATAAAGTAGTCAAGTATAAAAGCCACATAAATATTCATTTTGCAATTGGATGGGGTCATTCTATTTCCATTTTCCTAAGTTTATTTCATTTCGTTGTCTAGCACTAACTATCAATTGTTTAATCAAACCTCATGCAAGCAGAAAATCACAACACATGGTATCCTTATAGAATTATGCACAAATACATATTGTCTACCATATTAACATGGACATAGTTTTCTATTGCTTCTTTGTTAATTGGCTTTGAGTTATAGGTGAAATGTGCACAAGGATAATTATAATTATTTCTTTCTTTTAAATGTTATGTATTTAAAGACTAATTAACTGTTACCTAATTAATTAGATATGAGATGATAGAAGAGTAAATGAGAACTAGACACTGGATAAAAATGACAAAGTTAGCATGCGAATATCAAGGTGCGCAGACTAAATACTCATTGCATTCCAGGGCACCACATTTCACTGAGAAATTTTGTCAAACAATTCCCTTGCCCTATGTATGCTTCCATATTTTGCATGTGTGCCTAGGAGGAAAATAACCACGACATCTGATAATGGTAAAATTCCTCTATCCTTCATGCTTTGCTGACAGCAAAAAAGCTCAAAGCAATTGTAGAGTTTGGGTTCACTTCTCTAAATTGGATTTGCTTAATAGTTTCCAAAGCATTTTGAACACATTGTCCTTACATTCCTCCGAAGCTCTCACTATGGGACAAGTTCATACCACATTGGCTCCAAAGCTCTCATTATGGGACAGCTCTGCAGAATGGACAAAAGGGTTTCTACATAATGCCTATGAAACCACATTTCATAACAAGTTGTAGCTATTGCTCAATGCTAAACCAGCTGCTAATGAACAGAAAAAGCTTCAAAAATCTCAGTTAACATGTAAAGGGCTGATAAATATTGATCTTCCAGCTGGATGGGGTCATTTTACTTCAATTGTTTAGCACTTATTCTTGATTGTTTAATCCAATCACATGCAACCTGAATTCAGAACAGCTAGCATCCATACACACCTATGCATATATACATGCTCTCTAACATATTGATATGCATATGGTTTTCTACTGGCACAATCCTTGAACATTCTTTAGGTGCAAGCGCTAGTTTATTAATTGACGTTGATTGATGGATAAAATGTATACATAGACACATACCTACACACATGCATCAATGCACAGATGCATACATACATGCATGGATGTACACATATATACATGTATACATACATACATGATTACACGCATACATATATATATGCATCCATGCATCCATGGATGCATATATCCATGTATTAATAGATCCCTTAAAATATGCATATATTCAAATGACCCCATCGAGTTGGGGAATGAATATTTATGTGGCTTTTACATGATAGCAATAAATCTTATAAATATGCATATATGCATGAGGACACATAGCCATAAATGAATCTATGCATTTGCATTTTCATGAGCATTTTAAAACAAAAACAATTCAGAAAGCCACTCCCATGGGTAGCAAAAATAGATAAATGCCAATTTTTTGATATAAAAAATAACTTACAAAATTGAGATCATATATATAAAAAGCAATATGTTAACACGCTGAAGTATAACTGGCTGGCGCCATCCACATAAAAGCATTTAAAGCAAATGCAATAGTAATCTGTTATATACATACATACATACATGGAAACATAGATACATGCATTCATATATACATAATTACATGCACACATATATACATGCATACTTGTATGCATGGATGCATACGACTATATTTCATGGGATTGTTAAAGAGTTCACTTGCTTTCTATATGCTTTCATATTTTGCATGTGTGTCTATGAGGACAGTAACCATGATAATTGACAATATTCTTCTATCCTTTATGACAACACATTGGTTCCAAAGCTCTCTTTATGGGACAGCTGTGCAGCAATTGAAGATATATAATCTTTACTGGTCTCACATGCACCAAGTACAATGGGCAAAAGGATTTTTACTTAATGCCTCCGAGACCCAGATGAATCCTTAGTATTTCAAGGAAAGATTTGAATGGATAACACTTAAAATGATCTAAACTATGATTTTATAATCAAAATATCCAAATACATTGAAGCAATGTGAAACCCAACTTCCATTTAAAATATAAAATGAAAGTAAACAGAAGAAAAAAATGCATTTGCTTCAAATTTTCTAAAGCATTTTCAACACATTGTCTAGCCATTGTCCAAAACAGACTTAGGGATAGGCTATTGGCAAGGTCTCCGGTTGAGGTGGAAATGAACGAGGTTAGGGCTCGTAGTGGACATGACATGAAGAAGAATCTCAACTGTTGGGATTTAATCTGGTTTGGTGTTGATGCTATCATTGGCGCTGGAATCTTTGTCTTAACAGGATTGGAAGCCCATGAGGTCACTGGGCCTGCAGTTTTATTGTCCTATGTTGTTTCAGGAATTTCTGCCATGCTTTCTGTGCTCTGTTACACTGAATTCGCTATGGAAATTCCTTCAGCAGGTAGTATGCTAGATCTTTTTTTATTTCCTCATTAAGGTAAGATTCTATGGAGGGGGGCTTCATAAAAAATTTCAGTGGGTGTTGTTTAGATTTTTTAGGAATATTTGAAAGCTGATGGTCCCATAAATTTAATTTTGTAATTCAGTTTAAAAGTTTGAGCTCCAAAATTTAAGGAATGAATTTAACTTGGATAAAAATTAATAAATAAATTCTCATTTTTATTTTCTTTTATGAATTTAAAATTTTAAGTGATAAACAAATGGTAAAAAATTTCCTAAGCTGTAGGGGCAATTTCTAGCCCCACCTCAATTTCACCGGCTGAAATTTACAGTCCTAAAAGGTAGGGGCTGCTATTTTTCAGGAAAAGATTTCAATTAATCCTGTAGCATAATTTTTTTTGCTTCATGGTACCGCTTGCTCCATGAAAATAGATCCTGAAGCCCCTCCATGGGACTGCACTCTTAATGGAGTATTATTTGTTGTTTTTGGAATCTCTTTCAATTTTCTTTTCTTTCTATATTCTCGATGCAGGAGCATCCCATGTTGTTACAAGCTTTTTTCTTAGAATAGATTATCATTATTAGAAAATTAAGAAAAAAGTTTTCTTAGAATAGATTATCATTGTTAGAAAATTAAGAAAAAAGCAACTGAACCTTATGAAGAAATAAAAGTAGGTCTAGAATTGCTAATTGTTTAGAAGTCTCATTATTGTTTGAAAAATAGGGAAAAAAACAGATATATCTTATGAAGAGATCAGCATAGATCGAAATCTCATTACTATTAGAAAAATAAGAAAAGGAGAACAGATATTTCTTATGAAAAAATAAAAGTAGGTCTAATATTGCTTAACTTTTTAGAATATCTCAGTATTAAATAGGTTGAGATGTAAATGTAATTGATTGCATACAGAGAAGATTGAGATGTAAATGATTGCATATAGAGGAGATTGAGATGTGATTGATTGTAGAGACACTGAAGTATTATAAGAGAGAAAGACAGATATAGCTACTACTCAATAGTTGGAGTTTCTGTAAAGAAACCATAGTCTTCATTCCTTAGCATAGGATAGAGGCAAGGATATTTTCTAACAGAGGCTAGAATAGATGGATTTTCTCTGATTCTTTCTTTTTAATATTTAATGGAAGAATCTATATTTAGTAGGATTCGCAAAGTGAAGTTCTAATATGTACTATTGTAACCTCTGTCCACATGAACTTCTCTCCAGTCTTCATTCATAGGGGTAAATCAAAGGGAATTGAACCTGTGACCATTATCTATGATTTTTAATGGCTTGACTGTTGGTCTACGTTGGCGTGGTTTTGAGACCGCACCAACCGGAATAAAGTTTCCCAACGGATACTCTATCCTCTCTTGAACAAAGTATTCAGCATGCTAAGATTGCGAGTAAGATCATGCTTTCAACTCCAAGGTTCCGAATACTTAGAATACCCTTAGTTGGTTTGATGTGAGTTGTTGTGTTCTCACGAGGGGACTTACACAATTGTTCGATAGCTGACAACAGACAGTAGACTAAGGGCTTTCGTGTAATTCAAATGATTTGGCAGGTGAGCACAAGTTTCCTAATTCTAATCGGAAATGAACTGAATTTAAAGGGTGTAGGGATAAGAGTGTTCTAGTCTATTCTAGGGTGTGGGACATGGAGATCAATTCTTACAGACTTCAACCAAGCTCCGTTTTGCCTCACTTCGGACAGCTTCCGCGGAACTGGTGCAACCTTCAGAGGAGTGACTCAAGATGTTTAGATCACGATCTAGCATGAAGACACCATCACAACGACGCATGCCAACATATAAACCATAATCGAAGTTAAGTTTCACAAAGTTCCAGTTGACCACGCAAGGCGAACCCACCGTCAGCGAGCCCGCTAGTGGTATGGACAAGCGAAGTCTTGTTCAAATTGAGCACCACATTCCACAATTACTAAGTACTTGCATGAAATGAAATCTACTTTATTTTAAGCTACTTCAAGATACTACGTGAATTGGAAGGACGAAGAAGCCTCAACAACTATTCACAACAAAGAAGAATTCACCATCAATGAAAATTCTTTTATTATGAAAGCATACATGACAACTTCTTACAAAGTATCCAAAGGGAAGACTTTCCCTCCTTTTCAATCTAAACTATACTATCAACTATCTAATTGCTCTCTACTCTTTCTCTACTATCCTAACTCTGATCTAATTCTCCTTCTAATGAGATTACAAATGAGGGGGACTCCCCCTTTTATAGATGGCCAAGTCCAACGGACGGCTTAGATTACAATCGGTTGGGTGGCCCAGATCGTGCCACCTCAGCCCTAAACAAGATTCGCCCTAAAAACCGCCACGAAGGAGAGTGGGGTAATAAATGCGGCATTAATGTCCACCATCCTTCTAGAAGATTCCAATTTGCAGACGCATTCACACTGCTCTCGATCTTCCTTCTTGACGTTGTTCTTCAACTTCGCTCGAGCTTACATTTCTTTCTCCAGCTTAAGCTTTGAAAATGTTTCTTCAACACTTAGCCATTTTTTGCAACTTTTCTTCCTTCATGTGAAACTCGTAACTTTATCTTCCTTCATGTGAAACTCGTAACTTTATCTTCCTCCGAAGGTTGTAATATCATCGTGCTTCACCACTTCAAGTCATCGTGCTCTGGCCTCGACATTCCTCCTGCAAACAAGCAAGGAGAAGAGTATTAGAACACTTCATAATATAAATTCACTTTACTTACCAGGATTTTCACGCTCTAACTTCCAAGCGTTCATCGCCCTCACTAGCCAACCTCTGCCTTCTTCATGATTCTTCATGCCTTAGCCAAATTTTCAACCCATCTTCGTCAAGGGCGTATCATCTTTGACAATATTAACTTCAACTGCATCTTTAAGAAATTCATTTCACCTACTGCAGCTCTGACAACTTTGATTTTATTCATCTCTGGCTCAAGAAGACCATCTACACGAAGAATTTGAGCAAATTCACCTAGGCAGTTCCTTTCAAATTCATCGTCTGGAGAATTTCACCTTGAAAACACATTTTCTTCATTTTGCCTTGGAAAATCTTCAAATTTCCCTTAGGAAAACTCATCAATCCAGTGCCCATCAAAAATATTCATCCTGAAGGCCGCAACGAAGCATGGAAGACTTTAAAATCAACTCCTCATCGATAATCTTCAATACCCAGAAGAAAATTTCCTTCAGAACGCGTTGAACTCATGGGTGCACAACGAACGGGTTCATTTAATTTTCTTGAATTTTGCACCTTGGAAAAAAAATAATTCTTTAACAAATTTGATTCCGTTCTTCATATCTGTGAAGATCCTGTTGCTCTGACTCGAAAAAATTTTATTGTTCCTGCTCTGACAACATCTTCTGACTTCATCCTTGGCAATTTTGTTCGTGCCTTAAGAAAATTTTATCACTTCACCAGACTTGGGCATGATTTTCCTAAGGAAGGAAAATATTTTGTGCCTTAGAGAAAAATTTAAAATCACCAAGGACTCTTGAATTTTGCCTCAGAAATTTTATTCAACTTCCTTCATCTTGCCTGTGAGAAAAAAAATTTATTTCAACTCATTTAGAAATTTTCTTTTGAAAGCACACCATACTTGACACGTTTTATTTTTCATCCCCCATTAATAGCTCCAACGCCTTACACATTATATTCATTACCTTTACATTTTGGGCGCATATTAAACTTCATGAGGGTTATTCAACTTGCCTTAGAAAAAAAATTCATTTAAATCTCTAGCTTACACCCTTAGGCGCATATCACACTTCACCACCCTACATACCTTTTGGCGCATTTGAAACTTGAAGGTGAATATTCAACTATGCCACGCCTAGCAATATTTTACTTTCCACTCGCCACCTTTCTTATTATCATCCTACCACCTTGGGCGCAAATGACACATGAAGGAGAATAGGTTTCCAACGCCTAGCATTAATCATTTCACCCTCAACACTTTTATCTTTTGGCGCATTCCACACTTGAAGAGGATGGAATATTCAACGCCACCCTTAGCCTCTTCTTGTCCTTGGCGCATTTGAGAGGGTGAGAGGGATTTCAAGTTTCCAACGTCAAACTTTGACTCTTTTCCCTTGCTAACTTTGGGCGCATTTTGGCATGATGTGGAGGATGAAAGTTTTTTGAACTTAGAAAATTTTCTTCCATGTTTCTTGTGAGGGCACATTTTGGGCATGGTGGAGGATAGAAAACTTTGACTTTCCTTGACACTTTGTTGCATGTCTCTCAAACATGGGCGCATTTTACCCCTGGAGGCGGATTTAGCTATGCCTTAGAATTTTTTTTCTGAAATCATCCACCTTGAGGGCACAAATGGAGGTATGAGGAGGATGAAACATATCCACACTTGGAAAATTTTTGACTTGTCAGACATGGGCGCATTTTAGCATGTGAGGTGGCTGAGGAAATTTCCTGCTTGGAAAATTTTCTAGCATTTTTGCTTGAAGTGGGCGCATTTCCCTGGTGGTGAAGGATGAACACAACACTTAGCCACTTTTCTTTGTCTTTGCCAGAATTTCTATGTCCTGCTATTTATAGTAAATCCTCTGATTTCTACACTTCTGAAGCTCAGAATGATTTGAAATTTTGAACGCTGGATCCTCACGACCTTGTTGGCCTATTGATACTGCTATTTTTAGTTGGCCTGCTATCTTTAACCCATTTCTGAAGATGTTTTACTATAAATAGTAATTGTTTGCTTCTGATAGCTCCACTGCTCCGATTAACTTGAAATTTGAATGAGGCGCTCCTCACCACGTGACCAGCCTGTCGGCATCAACGCATGCACCTGACTTGCTATTTTTAGCCTGTTTCCAAATTGACTTACTATAAATAGTAAGTGCTCCGTTTGACTTGAAATTTTACCAGCAGATAGCCTGAAGGATGCTGATCACGATGGTTTACACCGGTTTTCGAAAATTCTGACTTTTTACCCCCCTTTTCAGGCTCCGAAGTTGGAAACCCTAATTTGCTCTGCATGCATATCAAATGGTCTCTGTTTGTCTTCGTTTCTGTTGCACTGCGATCAACTCGTGATTCTAAACTGCTGGGAAGTGGCTGCCGGGACGCACCTGCTAAAAATAGTAAGTTCCTTACTGAGTGATTATCTCCATTTGCATGTCATACTACTACGAAGCTCTCGAAAAACCCATTAGGAATCATCCGACATGCAAAAGAAACCCTGACATGCAAACCCTAAAAATAGCCTCGGAAGACTGAATTCTGAAAGTCACTATCTCACTTTGCATGTTACATCGTTGCGAAGGTCTCGAAAAACCCAGAAGGAATATGCAGACATGCAAAGAAAAACTCTACATCTAAGCCACGAAATTTGTCCCGGAAGCTGAACTACTAAAAATAGAAAGTTGTCTGTTTTCGCTCAAATTTTGCACGCGAGTTCCCTAACATGCTCTGAATGCAATGTGACTGTCGGAATCTCAAAAATGCTGACAGATTGCCTGTAATTTCACACTTACTAAAAATAGTAAGTAGCCAGAATCAGATGAAATTTTAGTGGAAGCTTGCTGGAAGCGCGCTGACATCAATGTTGGTCTCAAATCTCAATTTACTCACTTCATTTGACCTCAAATTGGCAAGGAAGCTCCAAACCCTAATTTTCAGACTTGGCCAAACTCACGTTTAAACTCACTGATGGACTCAATCCTCGAAAGGTAGACATCAGAAAAGAGACAGAGAGAGAGAGAGAGAGAGAGAAAACCAAAGCCAAAAAGACGAATGGAGCAAAAATTAGGGGTCCCCATCTTGAATGGGGCGATGTGTGAAAAGGTCACAACACTACCCAAGAGCTTCTTTGATTCTCTTATAGCTTAATTGCATAGATCATTTTTAGTTATAGATACATATAGTATAAAAAATAACTTGCAGTTTTGCTTATTTTTATTTGAAGTATGGCTTTCTTTTGACCAAAAGATTAGGCATTGTAGGTGTGATTCCAGTAATATGCGATACATAAGCTAATATAAGTAGCTCTAACTGGGCGCTTTCTAAAAAGCCAGGCTTTGTTGTGATTCCAAAGTTATTTGATACATAAACTAATGAAAATATCTTTACCGGAGACTATTGGCACAGTATTCCTTCCTTACATTCAGTAAATTGGGCCTCAATCTTGGAAAATCTAGATTCTGTAAAGATTATGATGTAAAAAGCACTGCTCAGACATCTTTTATTAGATTAGATACTATAGAAGTCTGTATAGCTCTAATGTGAAACCATAGGCCAAAAGGTTTCCACTATACAGTACTTAAACCATTGAAAGAATCGTCATTCTTTCGATAATGCGTGGATTCCAACAAGGGTGCTTGCTTTTGATCCTTTGGACTTTGGAGGTCTAGAGGTTGCAAGGTGCCTGTCATCGCTAATGGAAGGCAGTGGTAGCAATGGCTCCAAGTAGGGAATTATACTAAGCATTTATGTTTCTTTAATACAAAATCCTAGTGTGTTTCCTCAATGACCAAGCAGTGCTTACAGCTTGCACATGATCCTTGAATCTGCTTCATAGATGAAAACTATTTCACCAAGTAATCTTGAGTTGCAAAATTTTAAGAATATCGAAAGAAGTTAGAATCAATCAGAATGTTTTACTTGCCCAAAATATTAAAAAACCAGATATATTCAAATAACCTTTGAATTTCAACATGCCCTTCCAGGTGTACATCTGCATATTCTTGGTAGTTGACAATCCATCTTGATCTTGGGGCCAAAAATATTCTTTCATTCAGCAGAACCTGTCTATATAATGTAATTAGGGTTATCTAAGGCCATTAGACATAACACATATTACAACCCTTGGATCCAATAGCAGTTGCAATCCTCTTTATAACTGTAGTCGTTGCCATAAAGAGCACCAAGGCTACATCAAAAATAAACTATGTTGCATCAGTAATTCACATTGTGATCATCTTATTTGTCATCATTGCAGGGCTAACACAAGCAAAAACATCAAGCTATTCAGATTTTATGCCCTTTGGAGTCAGAGGTGTTTTCAAAGTAGCATCGGTACTCTTTTTTGCATATATAAGCTTTGATGCAGTTTCTACAATGGCCGAAGAAACAAAGAATCCTGCTATTGATATTCCAGTTGGGCTAGTTGGGTCCATGGTGGTCATTATAACAGCCTATTGTCTCATGGCTATGACTCTTTGCTTGATGCAAAATTACAAAAACATTGACCCTAATGCTCCATTCAGTGTTGCATTCCAAAAGGCAGGAATGAATTGGGCAAAGTACATTGTAGCCTTAGGAGCACTTAAGGGCATGACCACCGTCCTCATGGTAAGTGTCTTAGGCCAAGCTCGGTATCTCACCCATATCGCGAGGACACACATGTTCCCCCCATGGTTTGCATTAGTGCATGAGAAAACAGGAACTCCTACCAATGCAACTGTCATAATGGTTGCAGCCACTGCAATCATTGCATTTTTCACAAAGCTAGATATCCTTTCAAATCTCCTCTCCATCAGCACTTTGTTCATATTCAGTCTAGTGACCATAGGGCTATTAGTTAGAAGATACTATGTAACAGGTGAAACAAACAAAAGGAACCTATCAAACGCAGATGAAACCTTCGCATTTGAACGAGAAATTTAAATAGATAATACTTAAACTAGTTTAAAATAAAACCCTATTTGCATTTCTCATATTAAATAGAAGAAAACAGGAAAAAATTACCTCTTCTGACCTCAAGCAACTCGTTTCTCGCTGTCCAGTGCACAACTCTGCATCTACAAGATCTCCTGCTCAGCCACACGATAGAGCACTATGAAATACAGCGTCGTTATGCACTTTAATGGAAAGAAACTATGAAAATTAACAAATTATCACCTCAAATAACTCATTTTTGGGTCTGGACTCTGCAACTATAACATCTCTTGCTCAGTCACTACAAACTCTTCCTCAGAACACGGGCTTACAGAACACAAAAACAACACACGCAAAGTAATAGAGATGCATAGCAAGTGGCTTAACTCTATATTAAATGACCAAAGTACCCTGGCCACGCGTGGCCACCAAGCCATTCCAGTGCCTTCACCTCCAGCCAGATGCCATTTAATGCATTTAATTTGCATTCATGCATTATGTACGTCTATCCGCCAGTTTTATTATAAACTATGCCTTTGCTTAACTTTATTTAATCAATCTATGCGCTCGCATTTTCCTGATATTTTAATGCATTTAATCTGCATTCATGGATTACGTACCTCTAGCCGCCAGTTTTAAACTATGCCTTTGCTTAAATTTATTTAATCAATCTATGCGTTCGCATTTTCCCAATTTTTAAAACGAAAATGATTTATAAAGCTACTCGGACGAATAGAAAATAGATAAATGCTAATTTTCCAATATAAAAAATAGCTCTCCAAATTCAAACTATACAAAAAAATAAGTAATATGTTAAATGCTGAAATGTGATTGGCCGATGCTGCCGGTTAAAAGCATTCCCAATGCATAAGTATTCCTGCACGGCAGCAGGAACTAATAAAACTCATTTAAATGTAATTCTCACTTTTCCGCTCAACAGTCAGGAGATTATTGTGATGGTCAAGAAGACCGCCTTTTGCGGGCGACATCCTGTATTGATTACTCAGAAGTGTGAATCACAAAGGTGGATACTTTTCAAATCATATCGATCTGAAATGTGGCCCAGATTATGAAGTTTGTCCTCAGGTAGCGAAATATATCCTATCTCAGATAATTTCTCTATGGCGGGCTGGTTTTATGGACAAGGGGAAAATTATCAATGGCATAAATGTATCATATAGCACAGGAAATTGTGGTTTTAATTGATTCCTCTCGTCATCCAATTACGTTTGTTAAGCTAACCTCCAACGACTTTCGTAAGGCTAACTGGGAGTTTATCCATAAATTTCTTTGAAGTTATCTGTTTTAGTTGATGGAATTGCCTTTTTTATGCTACTTAGGGTTTGAGTCAAAATGCGTTCTTCCCCTTCTTAGCTTTATGAATTATAGTGGAAGCATTGAGTAGAGCTATTTCTTCAGCTAAAACTATTAAGAAATTGTTGGGAAATGGTGACTCACTACACAAACAAATGCTCATCTCCTTTTCTACGAAGAAACTGTTTTGCTGCGTGTATAACTTAGTCTGAATTGCAAGATTCAAAATACTCTCTTGGTTTATAGTCTATGGCTTTAGAGTATGCTGTTGGTTTCTAGTCTTTGGGTCTCTTGGTCCCTTTTTTAAGGAGAGGAAATATAGCCGTTAATTAGGCTTTGATGTAACCAAGTTTTCTTTGAACTGCCTTGACATTCTTTTGGTAGAAGGATGGATGGTTGAGCCTGATAGGGTGCATTCAATTATTCAAGTCTTCTCTGTAAGCTCTACCTTCATATATTCAGTCCCCCTTTCCAATGGCTTAACTTATCTACTTATTCTTGTATGATAGATTATGGAGTGGGGCTGCACTGTATCGCAAATTAAATATCATATTTTTGTTAAACTTTTTTGAGCTAAATCGCGAGGAAAATGTTACTAAATTTGTTTAATTTACTTTTGGGGAGCCAGCTTGGCATGGAGACCCTATGTCTACCGCAGCTATTTGGTGGCAGATGTCTTCAATATGCAAGATAGATGGCAGGTGGCACAGCTATTAGAAATTGTCAAGGTTTGCACCTCTTATCATCTTATTGATTCTGACGGTAGGACTTGGGTTTGGAAAGCTTAATAACCCATATCATCAACAATCTTAAAACATTTCCATAAGTTCTAGTAAATTCAAGAATGCGGGTGGAATTGCAGAGGGATTTTGTCTCCATAAGAGAGGATACAGTAGTTGTGTACCCAATGTTGGTAGGTTCGCTGTGTCATCCATTTGTTGCTATGTATTCCGTCATTCCAGAATTGAAGATGGAGTTCCTTTTTAATAACATCAATTTTAGTAGCGGGAGTCTAGCTCAATAAAAATATACGATCAAGCAAGGCTATAGTTTGCTTATTCAGCATTTCCATACTCTATCCCACAGTAGAGATTGGAACAATATCTGGCTCTCTCAAGCCTGGCCAAAAGCATCAGGACTTTAACGTTTAGCAACTCATCGAAAAACCTGTACACTTGATATGCTTTTGTGAATAAGTTGGTTTTTACATTAAGCTGTGAATTTTGTTTGCCACCTTTAGAGCACTGTAATCATGCACTTCTGTCATACTCGAAAGCCACCGTATCTGGTTGAAGTTCTATAAATGTATGCAGGTTATTCCTTCACTTTCACAGGGATAGTTTGACTATGCCAATCAAAATATGACTATACTGTTATTTTAGATTGAGATTTTAAAATCTCCTTCAATTTACAGGCAATGGCTGTGATCATTTGCAGGAATATTTGATTGGAACAAATGTTTAGAACATTTTAGGCAAATATGACCTCTACCAATACTAGAGAAGAAATTTTTTCAATCTTGGGAATTGTCTCCTGCAATTTAACAAAGTCCACATTGTTTTCATTGGATTTGAATTCCATTTTTCCTTGATGGTATAAAAATTGGGAATTTGCACTGTATCTCTGAATTTCAGTGATGGAGGGATCTAGGGAAAAGCAGGGGTGGATTTTTTTTTCTTTTTCTTTATATTAGGGAAAGTAATGTAACTGCTTGAATTGATGGGTCCCTACTACCCGTCAGTTTTTTTCTATTTTGTAGCTGTTCGTGATTTTTGGGTTGTAACTGTCAGAGATGGCAGTCCCTTTCTTGGTCTTTTGTGGCTCCTCCTCGAGGAGTTCAGGTGTTGTTTTTGGGGGTGAAGGTTTCGGTGCTGTAGCTGGTTATTTCTGTGTGGATTTTTTTCAAAAATAAGTCAATATTGTTGTCTGTGTTCCCTGGTCTTAACATATACGTTTTGACTCCATGAATTTGGGTTTTGTTTTGGTGGGCATATATATTTATACTGTTTTGTTTTAAAAAACTATGACATTTTTCATTTTCCACAAGCAGGGTATATCATGGAGATTAATGAGAAGAACTGAACAGTGTTACTAAGACTTGCTTGCAAAGAATATATCATGAAGATTAATGAGAAGAACTGAACAGTGTTAGTAAGACTTGCTTGCAAAGAATATATCATGAAGATTAATGAGAAGAACTGAACAGTGTTACTAAGACTTGCTTGCAAAGGATATGTTGGCGTTTAAATTCGCACCTTTGGAATGCGAATTTGAAATGGACAGCTATGCACAGTAAAACTGCTCTTCAAATTTGGAGGGGAAGCTCCCTCTTGCTGATGGGTTAAAAGAAAGTAAATTAAATCTAATTCACCTATCTTTTTGTTTCAGCTAGAGCACAAGGTTTATAAAACAAAAACGCCATAGCTGAGATTTTCTGATTTAAGAATTCCAACTACGACTAACTTAAGCTAAAGGCGTTTCTAATATCTCAAGTAATACACAGAGCAAGAGAATTAGAAATGAACAAAGTTGATTCTTTGACAAAGGCTTAAGAGAACTCTTTTTCAACATACATCTACACACTTCAATGTAGGATGAAATTAAGCTCACAAAAGCATAACACAATAAACGGAAATTCGAGACGTTATACCAAGGCAAAGGAGGCTCATGATTTTATTTTTCAAACTTCTGGAACAAAAAATTACTAAACACATGCCTGGAACAAGAGCTTGCAGCTAAAGAGGCTTGCAAAACTTGTTCTTACACATTAGGAACAACAATTACAATAACTACTTGTTGGCTAAAAGAGACTCAACAATTCGCTATCATAAAACAATTGAACAACACTGAATAACAAATAGAAGGCACTTAGGCTCAACATTTTGTTATCACTAGCATGGTTAAAGAAAACTAATGAGCAAAGGCTCTTATTTATAGGCAAGTGGAGGAGTAGGGAACCCTAAAATCTCCTTGCTTTCACAATCTAGGGCTTGCTCAGCAAGCAGGGTTTATTTCTAAATCTAGAAAGAAGATAACAACTAACACCTAAGAAAGCAGAAAAAGCAGGGACTACCAACTATTACAATTTATCTTCTTTCTCTTCTTCAAAGAATGGATAAGAATTGCTCCAAGAATAGAAAGAGAGCGGAAAGAAAGCTTCTAGATGAAAGCCATTTCAAATTTTAATCACATCCGCTAAAAACAGGAAACTATCCCAATTAGGTGCATCTATTCCATCAATAGCAAAGTTGCGTTTTTCTAAGATATCTTCTCCATTTGCAATTGATCTCAACAAAATCTTTGACCTCATTGGCCGCTTTTTCAAATCTTGCTGACATCATGGCAAGGTGACTCATTCTGCCACCAACTGTATTGCTGCTATCACAGCTGCAAATAACACTCTGAAATTGAGTTTGCACTTCATCGCCTCTATACAATCTTCTTACTATACTTATCCTTGTGCATTTCCCACATCCTTTCACATTCACTCTTAGAGATAGTGACACTTCAAGGCCAAGGAGGAATAGAAAAGCATTTCTCAATCACATCAGGTCTTAAGCTGCAAATCAATCTGCCATCAACTGATTGAATCTCCCTTGTAGCTGGATTGTAATGCTTGATGCAAGCGATTACAAACTCGAGGCTCTGAACTGAGATAGGAATAGACGCTGCTGCAAGGAGTCCAGAGTGTCCCAAGTTTCTGATGGTAGTGTTGCCTGCGCTCTCCAAAGCGTGTAGATCAAACATCGGCTTGATGTGATGTAAGTTCGTATCAGCTGTTTTGATGTAGTCATGATAGAGAGTTGATTTGGTCTTGAAATCATCGGGAGTGTATTCCATTTTAAAAACTTTGAAGAATGACTATAAACTCACCTAGGTTCAGACAAGTTTTGAGCAATTTACTATTTTTAGAATGCTGATTTTTCTTTCTCCAATGGACAAATTTTTGAAATTTTTTCTGAGATATGGGTTTTGCTCATAATTTCATTGCAAGACAACCCAAATTGTTCATTTTTGAAAATTTTGAATTTAGACTGAAAAAGCAGCAAACCCTAATTTCTTCAATTTTTCACGAAAAAAGCTGGCACCTGGGTTTTGTTCATAATACAATTAGAAATAGACCCAATTGATTAGATTTGAAAAACACTGAGGGCTGATCGAAAAAGCAGCAAACCTTAATATTTGAAAATTGCTTGAAAAAAGTTGTGATATGGGTTTTCTTCATAAAACTGATTTGAGAGGACCCAGATGATCAAAATTCGAATATACTGAGAATTTCACTAACATGCAAATAAAAAGAAGCTGCTGCAACTTGATGAATTTCTTGAAAAATTCTTCAGAAGAATGAGTTGAGCAGACCCAGAAGGCTAAAATTTGAAATCCTTGATCTTCTCCTTGAAAAAATTGATCTTTTGGATGAAAAAAGCAATGAAAAAGCAAGGGTTTATATTGCTGGTTTGAAAATTATTTATGAAAAAAACAGCAACTATGAGTTTTTGAATCTTGAAATAACACTTCAAATTTGCTGCTCCTCCTTCATCCACCTTTGGACGCCACCTGCAATAATGACGAAAATTGCATTGAAGAGATGTATTAAATAGATTTAGGGTTTGAAATAACTTTGCTTTCTTTTGTTTTTATCTTCAAAACCCTAAAATCAGCTGATTCGATGAACTTGGACATTTTCTTCCTCTTGCCATTTTTGAAACTTTTGAAAATTTGAAAATTTTCACCAAGGCATTGTAAGTTGGGCGCCCTTCTTGGCTAGGGGCGCAAACTTTCTCCATAGTTCATTTTTGGAAATTTTCAACTTTGCTCAATTTTGACCCCCTACTTAGACTTTGATTTCCAGCTTCCAGATTGATCTGACGAGCGAGCTGGATGATTCATCGCGTAGCCTGACTGATCCTGAGGAGATCACCTTGGAGGCACTTCTGGCCAAAAACTTCGTTTTGACCTTCAAATTCATGGGAGCCTATTTCCTCCAGGGGCTCTGAACTTTTACAGTGTTAGCCATTTTTGCATAATTTTCAAGTTCTTCATTTCCCTTTGATCTTTTGATGAAATCTTGATACCAGAAGCTACACTGATCGAATTGACTGGCTGATTGTTTCGTTGGATAGCTTAATTGAAACAGACAAGATGATCTTGGAGGTTGTGTTGGCAAATTCTATCATTTCAGACCTCAAAAGTTTGGGCGCCCTTCTTCACCAGGGGCGCCCATGTTTACCAGACTTAGAGATTTTCTAATAGTCTCCATAAACTTCTCTTCTAGAGATGGTCTCGTCAGATCTGGAGTTCTAGGTGCCGGATTGACTGATGGTTGGGCTCGTTGCGAAGGAAGCTGAGGAGATTCCAAGAGGGGTCTTTTGGAGACACTTCTGTCAAAAAGTT
Source organism: Sequoia sempervirens (assembly GCA_007258455.2). NCBI lineage: Eukaryota > Viridiplantae > Streptophyta > Pinopsida > Cupressales > Cupressaceae > Sequoia > Sequoia sempervirens. The sequence continues at coordinate 34,444 of VDFB02023286.1, forward strand.
GAATTTGGGCCTTCAAAAGCTTGGGTGCCCCTGGGAAGTTGGGGCGCCCAACTTCACCAGATAGTCAATTTTTTGCAATTTTCACCTTTGCTTTTGAATTTTGGTTTTTAGCTCTTATCAAACCCTCCATTCAACCTGCTACATCTAGTGACTGCCAACTCTGTTTAACGTGCTGAAGGTCTTGTTGGAAAGCCTGATCAACTCTAAAGAAGTCATGTTAGGGCTTCGTTTGCAAATTCATCTGTTTGAGCCCTCAAAATCTTGGGCGCCTATCTCCTTCTGGGGCGCCCATTTGCTCCAGACTTAACCATTTTCTTCTGATTTTCATCTTCAAATTCAAACCTTCATTTTGTACCTTCCACTTGGATCTGGATTTGCCGGAGATTGGCTAGTCATATGCCCTGACGAAGATATCCACTGTGAAGCTGACCGAATTCCAAAGAGATTGATCCCATCTGCAAACCCTAACTGCTGAGTTAGGCTTCTCAAAAAGTTGGGCGCCCCTGGGCACCTGGGGCGCCCAAAGTTCCCAGACTTAGAAACTTTTCAGACATTTTCGCGATTTCCATTATGTCTTCTGTTTGAAACTCCTCCGTTTGACCTTGAATTCCGGGTGACTGGATGATCTGGTGACTACATTGTCGGATTCGTTGCAAAGCTGGGAGGATTCTGAATAACTTTGCCTAAGAGCTCAAACCCAAATTCGATCATCTGATGCCCTAAAAAAATGGGTACCCAACTTCACTTGGTGCGCCCATGTCTGGCAGTGTCAGTCAAAATTTTGCAAATTTTACCCTCCTTCGTTCTTCGTGCATGTTCATCAACTCAACTTCTGTTCAGTGCTTGTGTGTTGGATCTAGCGCCTGGCAGCTGACTAACCTCCATTGATGACTTTTGAAGCTCCTGAAATGCTTTCTGAAATTGAAAAAACAAATTAGACCCATTAGGGCAAAATTGACCGTTTCTTGATTCTGACTGCACCAGCCTGATGAGGAAGTATTTTAAGCCAATCAAAATAAGTTTGAACCCTAACGGACCAACTTTCTATTTTTAGAAAAATTTGTCAATATCTATTTTGAAAGAAACCCAGAAAAACCCAGAAAAGTTACTATTTTTGGAAAATTTCTAAAAATAGCAGTTTTCCTAAAAAATAGGGATGAAAAATTGAGATCTGGGTTTTGTAGATTAGGTTGCTCTAAGCGGACCCAGATCACCAGATTTTGGAAATTTCACACTTTAACCCCTCATGCAAGACCCAAATTTTGACAAGAGTTTTATTTATTTCTTCAAAATGTCTAAGTGTAGCAATTATTTTAATTTGGGGTACAACAGGATAGAGGTTCAATTTGCACCAGTTTTTGGTATTAGAGCAGTCTGTGGTTGCCTAGAGGGGAGTCCATGTGAACTGGGGAAGAAGGGGCAGGAGGAATGTAGGCCCTCGAAGAAACACTGGGTTTAGAAGGCTAGAGGCCCTTGAAGCCAAATTACAATTAGATGAGTCCGAAGAGGAACCAGAGAACTTAGTAAATACTGCTAGGGTTTTAGATTCTATGGAGAGGCTTATTGAGGCATTGATTAAACAAAGTTCTAAGTAAAGGTGGATATTTCAGATTCTAAAGGCGAGCACAATCCTGATATATTCCTAGACTGGATCCAGGAGTTGGAGAAGTACTTTGAGATGGAGGACATGGATGAGGATGATCCAAAAAGAGTAAAAATTGCTACCTCCAAGTTGAAGTTGCATGCAACTTTATGGTGGGAAAATGTGCAGAGTTCGAGAAGAAGACAAGGAAAATAAAAAATTAAATTTTGGGCTAAGATGTTGAAACATCTAAGAGCTTGATTCTTTCCCGTAGATCACCAACAAAAATTGTTTAAAGAATTTCAGAATTTAAAACAAACGGATTAGTCAGTGCAGATTTATACTGAATAGTTTACGAGGCTTCAAATTCAGACTGATATACAGGAGAGCGAAGGACAAGGGGCAGCTTGGTATTTGAATGGACTAAAGTTTCAACTTCAATATGAGCTTGCATTGGTGAAAATTCCTACAGTAGATGAGGCATATGAATATGCCTTAAAGGTAGAAGAGAACCTCAATCGGAAAAATAAAATAGTAAGTAAAAGGAGTGATAGCAATCAAAATAAAGGGAAAGAGGTTTCTTTAGAACCTGTAATGTCCCCAAGTCGGGGTATTATTTATTTTGCCAAAAAGGTTAGCTTCCACACCCTAGTTCTGATTATGCCACACAAATCTGAATATATTTATGCAAAATGCTTTAATCCTTCACTTCAAATAACAATGCTGAATTCTTAGTCAAATCAAATCAGATTATGCCCTAGTTTTCTGTAGGAATAGTTCTGTATTAAACCCTAGATTTCTGAATATAAATATGTTCTTTTATGTTCACAACAGCTGATATAAACATGCAATACATTTCCCAGTCATGGTATGAAGACATGAAGATTTTCTCATTAATATTCCATCGATTTGGCAAACAACATGGCACCTATAATTCTGATTATTATCTCTACTATAAACGAAAAGTATGCAAGCATAATTCTGCCCTAGATATGCAATTCCACCCAGTAGATCAATAGCAAAGTATCACAAATAGGTAGAATCTTGAAGGAAATCCAAACAATGAAATATAAGGTGTGACAATCCTCAACAACTACCATATAAGAGGTCTGAAAGTATAATCTTATTTGCCTGAATGACTGTAAATCTGCAACTAAACTTATCTCCCAAAATGACATAGAAGTCTGATCCTAATATGCGTTGAAGTGCATGTGGAACCCCATGATGGATTCCTCTCCAACCTAGCTGGGTTTTCGTCCAAATAAGTCTTTCTTCTCTAGGGTTTTCGTCCTAGGAAGATCGCTGCTCTGCTCTCCACGTGCAGACCTGAGCGTGTATACCAGATTCCATGATGATCCCAAATGCTCCAAGTGCTCTTGTTTATATAGGCAACTTCACCCTTAAATTCTCCTAGGCTGACTTGCTCTTTTTCTCCATGTTGGCGCCCAAGTTTGATTAATTCAATTGTGATATTAACTCCTGGGCCGACTTGCTCTTTTTCTCCATGTTGGCGTCCCAATTTGATTAATTCAATTGTGATATTAACTCCTGGGCTGTCTTGCACTTTTTCTCCATGTTGGCGCCCCAATTTGATTAATCCAATTGTGATATTAAAATATTTATGCTGGCTGACTTGTTTCTCCCATTCCTTATGCACCCAATGTATGTTATTAATGTTTTTTGCACAAGGGACGACTAGTGTGAACCCTCCAAGGTGTTGATGTTAGCGGCGGGTGTTATCCTTCGCCTGATGTAAATAATAAATACTAATCAAATAAATAAAGCAGGAGGCTACTTATTTATTTGAGGCCGACCAAGTGAAGTGGCGCCTCTCTTAAATTTGTAATTTGTATTTTATTTTGTGGTGGCCGACTATACCAAGAGTCACCTTGAACAAAGAGACATATTGTTTCTTAAAGAGGCCGACTTCTTATGAAAAGACTTCTTGCTTGAAGAGAAGCAATTTCATCATGTATATATAGAAGGCGCTACCCTCTCATAATTCATTATTATCATATCAAGTAAAGTTCGCATATCTACAGTAGAAGTTCGTCTCTTACAAGCAGTTTGATATTGGTCTTAAGGAGTTCGATAGTATTCATTGATTGTATACTTGCATCAAGAGTGGTGCCATTATCATTACACCAGATCGGCCTTGTGATTGGCCAAAGTTGTAAAGCTTATTGCTGCTATTTTATCAATATATAAGTGATATATTGTTGCTGGGTTTTTCTCCCTCAAGAAGGAGGGTTTTCCCAGGGTATATGCTGTGTACTATTGTTTGAATTTGTTCTATTTCTGCTTAATTAAATTCTGATCCTAAAGCTAACACAAGGGTGGCGCTCAAGGGGTTAAGGTTAATAGAAAAATATAATATTATTTCCCTCCCATCAGCGAAATTATGAGGAATTAGAAAATAATGTCCATTGATTCTAGAAAATTCAGTTTGGCCTTCATTCATTTTTTTCTCCTGAAATCGGGGACATGATAGAATCTACCATGAGTGAAGAGCTAGGAGGCAAGAATGGAAGGCCGACTTCAAAGGAAGGGGAGGCTTTGGAAGTAGAGGATGAGGACGACCACCTTCTAGAGTGGAAGCCCTTGAAATGTTTTATTTGTGATGAAGCCCATAAGGCCATTGATTGCCTTCAAAACCCCAAAAGAGTGAAAGTAGCCCAAGAAGAAGAAAAACCCTGGTCAAAAGAAGTTGAAGTTGAGTAAGGAGAGAGCCCGATATTGAGTAGAATTTTAATATCCAAGGACAAAGAAACCCCTGAAGCTGATTGGAAGAGGAAGAGTGTCTTTTGAATAAAATGCAAATGTACGGAGAAGGTGTGTAAGGTGATCATAGATGGCGGATCTATCGACAATCTGGTGAGTATAGAAATGATTGATAAATTACAGATTGCTTGCATTCCAAAAGCTAACCCATAAGATCTCTTGGTTAAAGAAGAATCATAGTATGCTTGTGGATAAATCTTGCCTTGTTTCTTTCAAAATTGGTCCATATGTGGATGATGTGCTTTGTGATGTGGTGTCAATGGATGCATGCCATTTGTTGTTAGGTAGGCCTTGGCAATATGACCGGAATGTAATGATCGAGGTAGAGAGAATACCAATGATGTTCAGCATGAAGGAAGGAAAACTGACTTAAAACCATGGAAAGAGGAAGGAGCATTTGAAGTGGTATCTTTGTCTCTTCTAGTGGAAGCTAGATTTGAGCTGGAAGAGAAAAATGGAATTCTAGATCAGCCAAGAAGAAAGTTGAAGGTAAATTCAGGAGCAAAAGAGACAAATGATTTGAAGAGTGGGGTACACACAAAATTTGATGTGGAGCTGTAACAAGATTCAATCGACAAAATTATAGGCAAGGGAATAGTGAATTGTGGAGATATGAGCATGATTATAAAAATCTTCCATGGATGTGATAAAAAATTTGGTTAAAAGTGACTGCCTAACTCAGTATGAGAGCAGTGCTGTGAAGTGTGATTGGAATGAAGGAAAAGATTTCAAGTCTATTAGTGATCATTTTGTTGATACTACAGTAGGGACATTGCATAGTTTTATTGGTCCAACCGAATGATGGAATCAGCCCTAGACTCCTTACTCCAAGAGAATTGGGGTTGGAAGCTTTAGCAATGGCTCAGAATTGTGTCAAGGAATCTTAAGAGAATGCCTTGATGACAGGCCTACTAATAGGTCTGCTCCCTCATATTGGTGGCAATGTAGTCTGGTTCTTCTGAATTAGGAGGTTCAGACTTTTCAAAGATGGGGAAAATTATGTAACGGCCAGTTAATTTATGGGTCCCCACTACCCATCAGTTTTTTTCTATTTTGTAGCTGTTCGTAATTTTTGGGTTGTAACTGTCAGAGAGGGCAGTTCCTTTTTTTGGTCTTTTGTGGCTCCTTCTTGAGGAATTTTTTGGGTGTTGTTTTTGGGGGTGAAGGTTTCAGTGCTGAAGCTAGTTATTTCTTTGTGGAATTTTTCTGCAATTAGTATATTTGTATTTTTCTTAATGAAAAATCAGTCAATATTGTTGTCTGTGTTCCCTGGTTTTAACACATGCATTTTGACTCTTATAAATCTGGGTTTTGTTTTAGTGGGCGTATATATATTTATACTGTTTTGTTTTCAGAAAAACTATGACTTTTTTCATTTTCCAGAAGCAGGGTATGTCATGGAGATTAATGAGAAGAACTGAACAGTGTTACTAAGACTTGCTCGCAGAGAACAGAGGTTCAATCTGCATCAAAAAGTGGGGATACATATTAAAATACTATAAAAAACTGTTACAGAAAACCTAACCTATATGTAATTCAGTTTTTTCGAAGTGATGCTCCACACTTCACTCCACAAATGAAACAAGCAAACTGGAAACATTAGTCTGATGAAGATCGCTGTTTATTATGGTGATTACTGATGACAATACTGATATTGTTGAGACTTTCATCTAAGGTCAGCACCCTGGAGAAGTCTGAACCTGAACATCAATCTGATCAATAACCTTGATTGGCTGTTATCCTAAATCAAGAAAAAAAGCCTTGTGTGATGGCTGAAATAGACATATGATAATAAGACAGTTTACAGATTAGGGTGTATTCTTAGGATGGTGGGCCTTGTGTGTCCCCATTAGGGATTAGGTGTTCTTTTTGTTTTGATCTTTTTTTCACTAAAAACAAACAGCTGGGGAATGGTCTCACATGCCTGATTTGGTTGAGGGACCCCAGTGATGGCAGGCCATCCCCAAAACAAATTAAAAGAAAGGGGTGTGCCCACTCTAAAAAAATTAAAATTGGACAGGAGGGAAGCATTTCATCCCCATATTGAAGCTCCCAAATTGTCCCTGAATGGGCGGTGGGGGGTGCGGGGCAGATCAATTCAGGAATAAAAAGCTGAAGGAGCGATATATTTTTTAGACTAATTAGTGAGGGTTTGGTTTCAGGGCCCATACTCTGTACAATCGTCCACTAGGGATCAACATGCCCAATCATGAGACTTATAATTTTAACAAAACCAATACAGGCCAATCAACTGTGGGGATACTGCTCCAACTATGCGAATACTGCTGCAATACACGCTCTGGCTCTGAGATGACATTATCTGGATTTGAACCTATATCACCATTATAAGAATGCAATGGCTTGACTGTTTGAGCACCACCTCTTTTGATTTGGTAGAAATGATATTAGAAATGCTTATTGAAATATTTATTTGATTTATGCAGCTAATTATAGTGGAAATGGGAACTAAAATTTCAGGGGTAAAATTTTCTAATCAATTTAAACTCACTTTATTATTTGTTAAGGGCGATTCTGATGTTCCTCTTCTCTTTTTTCATGAGCAACTAGTCTTTCAGGCTCTCATTGGCATATGAATTATTAGCCAACATATACAGGATTTTAATGTTGTTTTTCCAAATCTTGTTTTTAGAAGGATCAAATGTTTAGCTATGGATTTTCTATCCATTAACAGAGCATCAATGTTCTCAGGGAGATCTATTGTTACTATATCAAAGGTTTTCAATCGGTTTCATTCTTTTAAGACCATGAGGATTGCTCCTCAAGATTTAAAGCTCTTAGTGACGCTAAAAGCTTGCAGATGGCCATAACTTCTACATGACCATCTTCACATGAAGTTTTGATATGTATACCACTTCATGTCTCTTGGTTGCACGAAGGTGATGCTTCATCATTGTGTAATCTTGTATGTTCGGAGTAGTATTGTATCATGATTTTATATTTAGAATGCTTATCATTGTCAGTAATGATAGATTTGTCATGATTCAGCTAACTCCTCTAACTTGCAAAGTGCTGATTTATATTCTTATAGGCTCATTCTGTTTCCCTGCTTGTTGGTAAGACTAAAATTACACTCCCTTGTCTCTGTTCCAAAGCTACACAAAGGTTTCAACTTGAGTTATCAAATGCCAGCAGAAACCTATCCCACACCCCATGGGACAAAATTTGATCTTCTGCATATGCTGTGAAGATTCAAAAATCCAAAGTTTAAAGTTTTCAAGCAGCAGTCTGACCATAACACCAGAATTTACAACAATTGTGACTCATAAGTTTTGGTAAAAAGTAATTCCTATTGAGTTTTGCCATATTTATTCTTTGATATCCAGAATACTGTGTCAAGGTTTGGGTTTTGATTTGAGACCCAAGTGGTCTGGACTTGAGCATTTTAAAGTCTGCCTGTTCTGCAGGAGCACATGACATTTTAAACATGGGGACGATATTAGGCTGATTCAAAGAGAGAATCTGCCACAAGTTGTACAACGCAAAGCGTCATCTCCAGATATTGGAAGGTAACTACATTTATGATTATAAAGAAGTTGATCAATGTGGATATATCAACTGTAGCTAATAACTGACTAGTTTATATATTGTCTGCTTATGGTTTGCAATGTTTTTGCATATTTTGGCCTGTTGCAAATTTTGGATAAACATTCATCAAGGTTTACAACTGTTTTCTTGTGTGAAATATGTAGTTGTAAGTGCATCCTGGAGTATAATTTACAGTGAAGTCTTTTTATTTAAATTGTGTCTGTCACTATGTGAACTGTACAGAGAAACCCCTCTGGTCTACTTATTAAATATAACAAATTATGGGCTTCATATATGAAATAATTTATATTCTGTTTTATGAAAGGCATCTTTCATTACTCCAGAGAAACAATGATTTACATCAGCTGAGCATTATTGATTGCAAGTAAATTAGTTGCATCCTTCTGAAACCACTTGAGTTAAGCTTCCATGATCAAAGCCAAATCTTTTCTAAAACATCATAACTTCCTCATACTGAGTGAGGAGGCCTCTTTCTAGAAAGTAGCTTTGCATCTTGCCCTCCAAATCTGCCAACTGTATTTTATGCGATTTACTTTTGCAGCTGACTTGAACCATTCAAGAATTCCCTATGATAGGTCCTTGGCAAGAGAGAAGAGAAGCAAAAAAGAGAATTGAATTCATCTTCTAACCATCCCCAAAACCTTCTAGCTGCTGAATGCTTCGAAAAAATATGGTCAACAATCTCCACTTTCCCATACACAATGCGAAATGCATCATCAATACTAATCTATAAGCTATGATGCTTGTACCATAAAATAGTCATCAACATAAAGATCTAAGTGAAGAAAATAAGTAATGTTGTCTTTAGGTAATCAATTAAATCTGAACATGGAAGAAAATGAAATGAAAGATTTTAATGACGTCCACGAGACTAAATAGTCTATGGGACCGAGACCAACAACTTAGTTTGTCTTCAAACTCTTTTCTAGGTCGGATCTCCTGCTATTAATTTTGACTAGAAGGCTGGCCGTCTGATTGATCTTATCCTCCTCAAATAACTGCTGCATTTGTCCACATCCAAAATGAGGGCAAACAATAGAGCAATTGAAGGCACAAGGATTTTTACCACGGAGAACCCAAATTCCAGCAAAAGTGAGGCAAATGACCACCTTATCCTCCATCTCCACTTACAAATACAATCTTATGCCACTTGGACACACAACCAGCCTGAAATAACAATCTTTAGTCCTGAAGATCACCCACAAGTTCTCTAACACACTTTATAGTTCTGTTCTATTACAATCTACTTTTTTCACTTGGAACATATCAATCCTCTTGGAGTTCATTTCAATACTAAAAAAATACATTTATAATGTATATTTGTACTTTGCCAAGCTGGAACAGAAGGTGAAATGACACAGGAAGTAGAAAAGTGCATAATTCAAAACACCACAGGTTGTTTTTTGGATGTGTGATGAAACTGCCACTTGGTGCAGACTGATGGTCGCATAAATGCTCCAGTGGTTATCAAATCACCATTTTTCTAAACTGGTGGTTGTGTAATCACCCTCTATCAGGATTGGTGGTTGTGTAATCGACTCCTTGATTTGTAAAATGTTGGAGATACTCTCCAAACAATCACCAATTATGGATTTCTCAATATGTCAACCATACATAAACTGTTCAAAGAATCGATGTTGTTCATTATACAGAGAAGACAAAGGCTCCTTAAATAGAATTACAGAGACGATGTTTCTAAAATAAATAATCGTTAACAAGAGACGAAGTTAGAAACTACTAGATGACCATTAATAACATAAATAGAAAGATATTATACTAATACCCTCCCTTAATGGTCATCATTCTAACTACCCAAAGAAATAACAGAGAAGGATGCCCCCTTCTTCTCAGAATGTTTTTGCAACAAAAGACAAGAGCCTGCCACTGACTCTGCCACTTGAGATGAGTCTGCCACCAACCCTCCCAGAAACTGCAGAACTTTTGGATAAACCCAAAAAACAACACCAACCGTCCAACTTGATGTTGGAGAACTGTCCCTCCCTGTAACCAGAGACACACCGAGAACAATTGCCATGATTTTAAGGAAAAATTGGTAAACCTTCCAAACTTTTGCAGATGAGCACAATGCTCCAGAAAGACTGCAAGAAGTCAACTGTGCAGATGTTCGCCCCAACAACTCTATAGGTGCGATCAAAACAAACTACAACAAACCACAATTTTTTCCAAAATATCGCAAAACCCTGAAACTGAAGTTTACAAAGCATCATTTTTTTGGAAAAAACGGTAAAAACCCATAAAGGAATCCCACTCAACTTTGTGAATTATAGAAGCCCAGAAATAGGTAGCTGACACAAAATCTGAAACACGAATTAGCATACATAACATCGTTTTTTTTTTCAAAAACCAGAGAGCCCTCCCGAACTGCGGAAACCCTGACTAGGCCATACAAGAGACCCTTAATTTTTGAGGAAAAAATTATAAACCCTATTACAAAACAATTTTTAAGGCAAAAAATTGCACAAAACCCACAATAATTTTTTAAGGCCAAAAATTATAAAACCCAAAATAATTTTATAAGGGACAAAATTATAAACCACCCATGATTTTAAGGGAAAAAAATATTAAAACCCACCCGATAGATCTTTTAAATTTTTTTATTTTAAAAAGGGACAAAATTATTAAAAACCTTGCCCAAAATTTTTAAGGAAAAAATTAATGAAAACTCAGAACATTGATGCAAAGAGTTGAAAACGGCACAGGAAACAGAGAATTTGAAACCCTAGCCACACGAGGTCAAGACAAAGGTCGACATGCTCAAAAAATCCACAAAAGAGCTGTTGGATTTCAAAGACGCGGGCAAAAGAGTGTTGAAAGTCGCGCCTCGCAGAGAAAAAATCCGCGCCAAAGAGAGATTGGAAATCGCGGGAAAAAACACGTCTTGAATAAAAAACATGCGGGCTCAAAAGACTCCCATCACAGGCAAAAAAGCAAGTGGAGGTCGCATGAGAGGAGGTCGACACCGCTGATTCACATAGCGTTTTTTCACATAGAAAAAACGACGCCTCTCGGATTGCACGAACAACACGTCACAAACTGACGAACGCGTTGGAGAGGAACCAAAGAAGTGTCAACCTTTATTGATTTCGACGGGTAAGACTTCAAAAAACGCAAAGAATATTCATGTTTTGTAACCCTCAAAGTTGCAGAGCTCCCACGATTTAAAAAAAACAACCTTTTAAAAGGGTTTCGAAAAAAGGAATTTTTTTTCAAACTACCAAAAAAATCCTTCTGAATTTTGTTTGAAATTTTTTCAAAAACAATTCCGCTTTGATACCATGTTCAAAGAATCGATATTGTTCATTATACAGAGGAGATAAAGGCTCCTTAAATAGAATTACAGAGACGATGTTTCTAAAAGAAACAATTGTTAACAAGAGACGAAGTTAGAAACTACTGGATGACCATTAATTACATAAATAGAAAGATATTATATTAATATAAACCTCCCTAATCTAGGAGGATTCACCAATAGTGGTACATGTGATAATGCCAAGATCATTCTCATGGCTTGCAATACATGTGGTAACACCTCAGTGGTTTGTTTTACATTGGAACCACTCCAAGGTGCTTGTGGTAACAAAAAAGGCAACCATCTATCTCTAGCAAGTGCTGCACATACTTCAACAATAGTGTAGTGCACTTTGCATAGGATCAAACACTTTTGCGGTAACTATTTCTCATCCAAACACTTTGGGGTTTCTACCATGACTGTAGTAGGGTCCATTACACCCCTAGGCCAAATTGCAAAGTCTAGTTCTCACTGCAACTCACTATGTTGTTCTGACATGGCAATCCAAGTGGCTCTCTTTAGGGTTACGCTATGCTAAGTAATACGCTAGCTCACTAGGAATCTACCAATGAACAGTTACACTCCATGTTGGGAGATAAGGAGTAAAAAAAGAAACGGTTCCACTTCAATAGGAGATTGTTCAACTTCCTAGTGATTCTTGGTCTCCATGACATGAAACTTATGTAATCTATATGTTGGTAAACAGATTTGTTGCTCCAATATTATTTTAAGAAATGACCCTAAATCGCCCAACAAACAACAACAAAGAACCAACAGTTGGAGAGATCATTGTTGGATTAACGATCTTTGAATTTTAGAGGTGCAACTCCCTCGTATGATGAAATTTAGATTTTTAATGGGTATTCTTTTAACTAGAAAGTAGGAAAGGAAAATAAGTTAAAACAAAGACAAGAAGGATAACTACATGAAAAGGAGGACGAACACATAGGATCATCCCCCAAAGGCATAAAGAGCACATATAAGATGAAGGAAAAAACTGTAGTTAATCATATGACAAAACATCAAAGAATAGCTGTGAATTCACCAATAGAAGAACCCACAACACAAAGAAAACATGCCTGACTCACAAACCAGTCATATTATTCTCCATTTATTTCTTTAATCAAAGAGCTCATAGACTCTTTCTTGTGTACAAAACGGGAAACTCAAATCTTCTCCTTCAGAAATTCCCAGCTCTCTGCCCCAAAAACTGAACCTCTCTCTCTTAGAAGTTTTACAATAAATAGAAAAGAGTGACTTGTCAATTTCTGTAACTGACTCTTTTTCAATTTGGGAGTTTACAAAGTTTTATAAAATAAATTACTAAAATAACTCCCGAGAGCACTTTTCAATAGTTTTTATATAAAATAATGGACCTTGCCTCTTTTTTTATGACAAACAGTCGACACCTTTATTCATGCCTCCATGTGTTGCTTTCAGCGATATAGTGGAGTTCTAAACTCATTTTCACTTCTGAAGCCGGTTTTGGAACTGTCAAACAAAATGTCGATACCCTCTTTGAAACCTTCACTTTCATCTGTTTTTTTATGTATTTCCAATAATGTATCATCCTTTAAAATGGATCCAATAACCATTGTGGACACCCACGAAGCTCTAAAAACATAAATTTTTTGAAAAAAAAACTTTTTGCCTCTCCTTTTTGCCTTTAAAAAGTGGCTGTTGGGATTTTGGGTGGTTTTGAGAACCTCGTCGGGTTCCGACGGAGGTTTTCTAACCTTGCAAGACTTTTGAAAACAATTTATTTTTGAAACCATTTATGATTTTTGGAGGTCTTCATAACACTTAAAGCCTTAATTAAAACTTTAGAAGGACTAGGTAATTCATCTTGAGTTTTCAAAGCTGATATGGAGGTTTGAAATGACTACACATTATGGTCAATAAGCACAAAAAGTTTAAAATAGGTTGAGTTCAAAAATGAGGCCAACACTATATATACATGTGTTTGTTACAAAGCTTAGAATCAATCAATAGAATAAGAAAATAGATAGGTAGATAGCAAAAGATAGTAGTCATACACAACTTTCTCAAGGATATGCCATGTATAAAACAAATAGCAAAATAAAAATTACATTTACTATTTCAGTTCTTTATCTCTCTGTATCTTTTCACTATTTTGTTTCAGAAGCTTTCACATATGCCTATAACTTCATCTAGATCATCATCTAGAGGATTACCCATTGAGATTCAACCTAAGCCCTAGAGCAGTGGTATCAGAGTATTTGACCATCTTAGACTACTTGCTAACTAATTTCAAGATGGTCAAAGCAACACAAGAGGAGATACACACAATGATCAAGAGTGAATGGAAGAAGCACTTAGGGACCAATGGAAATTCTTGTTCAACCAATTTGTAGAGGTCCTCAAATGGGTGAGTCCATTGACCTCATCATCAAGTAGAGCTTTTGGTGGTTGAGTACCCCCAAGGTTTCAAGTAAACCTAGACATTCTTGTGTGAGGATAAGATTAAATGTTGATCCTATAGATGATTGGTTAGAATCTTACTTTTGCATGAATGACCTCTTTGATGAAGAGAAGATTAAG